>PVJH01040719.1:0-15500 GCA_004026705.1 Nesogale talazaci
CCACCCCCCACCTCCCTCCAGGAACGGTTTCCTTAGCCAGAAGGCAGAGGCCAGGGGAAGACCAAGGAAGGGTTTGTCATAGAAGTCAGAGACCAAGACCCACAGAGCCAGTCGCTCCAGCGCTAAGCCAGCTGCTTAGGCCTCAAGGGTGGGGATAGCACTGGATTTGGGAGCTGGAAAGGCTGGGCCCCAAGGCTGCTGCCGAGCAGCAGAGGAAGAAATGGGGAAATCAGGGATCCCAGCCAGGTCCCATTGGTCTGAGATACCCTGGCAAGTTACTGAGCTACAGCTTCAGGTTCTTCCTCTACAAGATGGGATTCAGAGAGAACAAAGACGTAATAAAAAACACGTCACATCAGGACGCGCTTCTAGGCTTCCCCACACCGTGCCACCTTCCCTGTCCCCCTGTGAGACTGGGGTCAAACCGCCCCTGCCTGCCCACACATCATGAACTGCAGAAGGTTCTGGGGAAACTCTTGAGAAAGGGACAGAATGCACTGTCCGTTCTACCTCTCCTGGGGCAAGGGTAACGTTTTCACCTTCTGCGGAGAAGACTTGAGTTTGAATGCCAACCAGGGAGGGCACATTTGTCGCTTGTCTCTTTTATCTCGTGCAGTTATGACCGAAATACCCTGCCAGTGCGTGGCTTTACCCAACGTAAACGGACTCTCTGACAGTTCGGGGTGCTAGCCTTCCAAACGTGGAGCACCAGCTCTCTCTCGGTGAGGGATCTGAAGACAGGCCCAGGTGGCTGCTTCCTGGCACCCCTCCGCACTAACCCTGCCTCTGCACATCACAAAGGCAGCTCCTGCCCCAGTGGGATTCTGACCACGGGCACAGAGGATGAGAGGACAGCTCCGTTTTTGAGAGGACGCAATTCAACCCAAAGCAATGTCCAGACTTCCAGGCTAAGAAGGCATGGGAGACACTTCCCAACATCAACATGGGTCATGACGGCTGGTCTGTAGCCTCTAATGGGGGGCTCACGGGGTGGCTGGGGGCCAGCTGGCCAGCGGCTTGTGAGAGCAGACGACTTTCCTTAGGTTTCTCACACACCACCCAGAGCAAGGATGACATCCCAAGGGTGGGGGAGACCCAAGCAAAATAAAAGGTGCTGCTTCCACGCAAGATCCCCTCACCCATGGTCAGGGAGCTCATGCCAGCTCAGAGGGACCTCTCGGGACAGAGCATAACTGCCCTCGGGGGTTCCCGGGGCGACTGTCTTTCTGCAGAGACACGTCGTTCTCTGACCCTCCAGGGAGCAGCACAGCGTATCGCCGGGCCACCAGGGTGCCTGTCCCTACCTTCACCCAGCCACTCCTTCCCTCACCCTGAGCAGATCTGGGGGACAAAGCTGCTTGCCTGTGCCCCGGGGCGAAGACTCCGCTACGCTGACCTCTTCACATGCCTGCGCTCCTCCCGACGGGCAACACATTTCCATAAATACTCACATAAAAGAAAACTTTTATTTTCCAGTGGGACAGATTGGGGGGTGGGGGGGTGAGGAAACAACCATCACAGTAAAAGGCAACGCCAATCAAACAGCATGCTGGGTCGGCCAGGAGCGTCATCGAACGTGCAGTGTTACAGATGTTTATAGCCGTGATGTCTGTTCTATTTAAAACACTTGCACGAGGCCAACCAAACGAGAGAGAGAGAGAGAGAGAGAGAGAGAGAGAGAGAGAGAGAGAGAGAGAGAGAGGCTATGCGGCTCGACACGCCCAGCCCGGCTAACTGGTCTGGGCTGGCTGGCTGTTTATCGCAGCAGAGAGGTGGCTGGGGAACCCGTAGCTGTCGGCCGAACGTGGAGGGCTCATTTGTAGCTCACGCCGGGGGACCTTCAAATCAGCCACGGGCCCAGCAAATGGCACGAGGCTTTCTCTGAAGGGCACTTCTGCCTGGAAGAGCGGGGTCTTCGCCGGGGAAATCGCCCAGCACCTGGCAAGCACTTAATAAAGTCCAGCTCCCGTCCCTCAAGGAAGAAAAATCTACCCAGTGAAACCGCATCCGTTCAACAAGACTCTCCATTCCCGTCACAAACAGCACTTGGAAGGCCCGCCCAGCACAGGGCCTGGGCCGCGGTTCAATCAGCTGGGGCCCAGTGCTCTCCAGAAGGGCCAAGTGGGAAGGGCAGGGCCAGTCCAAGGGGACACATTCCAGAATGGAAGCTTCATAAAGAAGGGGCGTGGCCTGCGGGCTCCATTCCCACCCCAAAATGGGACTCTACCAGAGAGAGCGGGGGTCCAGACACCCTCCAGAAGAGAAGATTCCCGAGCGAGGGAGCTTGTGTCTAGTTTTGTCTCTTCACCACTGTGTACCCTGCACCTTAGGCCTGCCACGGTGGGCTCCGCCAGGCCCGCTGACCGCACAGCCAGCAGTTGAAACGACCAGCCTCTTGGCTGGGAAAAAGATGAGGCTTTCTACCCCCATAAAGAGTTAGGACCTCGGAAACCCACCAGCACGGTTCTCCCCCACCCTGCAGGGTCGCCTTGAGGGCAGGGACGTTGGTGCTTTGTAGTCTGGATTCCTGGCACACTGTAGGCCCTTGATGAAGCATGGATGGGTGGCATGAACCCGTGAATGGCAACGTTCCCTGCTCTGAATGAACCAGTTTATGGGTGATCCAAGGTCTCCAAGCATGTGTCTCCTTTCTTTCCCCTAGGCCTCTGAAGTGGTAAACACTTGGTCGCCAAGCTGGGCATGAGCATGGAGGAGATAAAAGGTTTCGTTGCTGTGAAGAAGAACTGGCCTGGGCTCTGCCCAACAGCCACAGAGGACTGGCACAGTGAGTGCTGCAGGGGACAGTCCAGCCGGAGGGCACCACTCAAACCCTCTCCTACTCTCTGGAACACACGCACACGCAGAGCTGTACACGCATGGCATCACCGGTAGTGTCCTAAGAGCACTCTGATATGCAAAGAACAAGTGGGCGCTCTCCACAAGAAGCCAGCTGGAAGGTCAGATGAGCGCACAGAGGATCCGGAGCCACTGGCAATCACAGGTACTCCTAGTCCTTGATCAACAATGACCAGGAGTGAGCACCAGGTCCTTTCTGGGGAACTTTGCTGGGGGGGGGGGGCCCTCCCCGACTGCCGCCCATTAAAAGATCCTGTTCTCTGCCTTTTGAAGTCTTACCAGGGCCTGACCGAACCACAGTACACAAATCCCCCAGGGGAGGATCTGAGGAACTCGGTCCTGCCGGCAGGGGCCTCCAGGACAAGGCTTAAGTCTTGCAGGATGAGCAGGAGTTCCCCAGAAAGAGAAGAGAGAAGGATGCACAGATTCACAAGGCCATGAAAGAGGCATCGCTGGTTTCAGGCACAAAGAGTTTGCTCCTGCTGGAAATGCAACCAAAAGATGAGCTTCATAACGGACCACGGCAGCACAGCGGGCAGGTTAGAGCACGTGTGTTGTCGCCCAGACCCGAGAAGATGGGGCTTCCTTGTGGAGGCAAAGGGTAACCCGTCAAAGGCAGTGAGCAGTCCTTTGACCAGCTGTACGGTCCAGGCAAGTCCTTGGGTCCATGTAATGGGAAGAGTTGAAACTAGGAATGGTCAGAACAGATGACCAGAACAGTCGGGACGAAGAAACTCTGAACCATGCAAGGCTCGTGTGCATTTCAAAGTGTGGAGGGACACGGGAGTGGGCAGAGAGCCAACGTTCTGGTCTGGGGAACTGGCCGGTCGCAGGGAACTCGGCCATGAGGGTGTGACTGATTCAGTAACAGTGGGGACACCAGCAAAGGCAGGGAACATCCACCAGGTTGGCAGAGGAAAGGTAAGGGGGCACAGCTGGGCATGTTCAACTTGCAGAACGGATCTGAGCTCAAGAAGGATCCGGGCAGAAAGTGTTCGCCCATGTCTCACAGGCCCCAAACATCCTGGTGGGACGAGATGAGAGAGTGGAATTGAAACGGGGACGCGGCCGTTTCCGGGGAAACCTCAGTGTCTGTCAGAGACCCAGACCAGCAGCCACAGGACAAGGCAAGAAGTAAGAAATGCCAAAGCAAGACCCCCTTGGGGCCAGCGCTCCTCCCCTGCCTCTGAATGGGCGGGTTGTGCCTGCTCTGTGCCCTAGAGTCCCAGGGACGAAGCGAGGTGACTCCCAAGGCCAAGTGACAGACGGTGTCGGCCTGAAACAGACGCACGTGGAGCCCTGAACCACTGCGTACGACACTCACCGACTCGGAGGCCACCATGTGGCACGGAAGCCACGACTCAGCCAGGAGAGAGCTGGCCTCACCAGATGCAGCGGAAGCACGAGGAGTCCCTTCAACGGCATGGAGAGGGCTCGAGGTCTGACGTCCCAGGTCCCACATGCCCTCTCCACCCTGGCTCTGACTGTGGCAGGGACTTCCTTCCATCCACGCCTCCCGCCACGTCCTTCCTCCTCTCTGTGCCTGCCACAGTCTGCCCAAGCCCAAGCCCCGGGGCACCAGTCCTGGCTCCCAGATGGCACTTTCTCCAGGAGGCATTCTCTGACCACCCCACAGGCCCGCACACCTAGATCACCTGCCCACTTTCTTTAACCCGCCCAAGCTCTGCTGTGTTCCAGTTCCTTCCCGCCTGCCCTCCTCTGGCCTAGAAGTCGGCTCCAGAAGGTCAGGGGAGGCGACCTTAGTGAACACTGTTTCCTGTACCTTGTCCCTAAAAAGCTTTCAGAAATACCTGCTGATGGACGGGCTGAACGTGCCCCACAGTCACCACTCAAGATTCCCGCACAAGACACCACCTTGCTTCTAAACAGCGCATTTCATTTCAATCTGCGCCCTAGTATCATTAGCTATTTACCCATTAGGTTCAAGTTCCTGGAAGGAAGAGCCCAGGCATGCCTTATTCGTGTTCGTATCCCCCAAAGCGTTGGTGGTGCTCAAATATATAACCCATTGAATTTAACATAAAAATCAAATTGCATGGAAAATAGGCAAAGAACATACAAGCTAATAGAACGATCACTGCAGACCTCAGTGACTGCCGCTCCATTCAGCCCGACTCGCCGGGCTCACGCCTGTGTGCAGAATGTAGAGCGAGGGGCTCGGAAGACAGAGACGAGCGGGCTCGAGACCGGCTCTGGCCACCATGACCACAACTAGCCCTGCGTGGCCACTCACACGGGCGCGAGTGACCCCTCAGTGGATGTCTCTGGGGCAGGGCCCACACTTCAGAGGCTCAATGACCACAGGGAGCGGTGGGCCCCAAACGCACCCTTCCGCCATCTGGGGCAATCCCAGCAGGCAGTGCAGGCGCAGATCATCTCTGTCCTCCAGGCTGAACTTGAGCCCTCCGGTGGGTCATACACAGCAGGTCCCCCATGTCCCCAGTGAGGTGCACGGGCTACGACCCACACCTGGGTCTCCTGCATGGATCCACTGTCTGAGGAACCACCGTTGTCCTCCCCAAGGATGCCATCAGCTGATTCCAACGTCTCACTCCCCCATCCCGACCCTAAAGTCCCCACCTCTGCCCATGAGGCTGCACTGAGCTGCCCACCCCTATCCTGCCCGTGGTTTTCGTGGCTGTAATCTGTAAGCAAGTCTTTCCTCTATGGAGCCACTGGTGGACCCAAGCCACCAACCTATGGGGCAGTCGTCTGCTAAAGGGCCGCACCGCCAGGGCTTCTTGAAAGCACGTGCTCCCTTTTCCAGCTGTGGAAGAATCCACATGGGGTGGGGGTGGGTGGGAGGAAAACGTTCTAAAACTGATTGTGGAGATGATTGCACGACTCTTCTTGATACACGTGAGACATAGAATTGTATGGTATATGAACAAAGTGCCAAGATAACTAAAAAAAACAGAATCAACAGTGGACTGTGGACTGTGGGGGTTGAGCGGAGATTGCTGGCACCCGTCTAGGGAGAGAGGTTAGGGACACCTGAAATTCATCATAAAAATAGGTGTTCTCCAGAGTGGGGATGGGGATGGGAGAGGCAGGGTGCCTTCCGCCATCCTGGGAAACACAGCCCCTTCACAGGGGGTGCAGGGGCATGATCCCTACAGCAGAGCTGCCTGGGACCTCGTGTGAGAAGAGGCTGAGGGGACTTGGGTGACCCGAAACTCCAGGCTCAGGACTGTCCCCCCTCCCTGGGTGCAGGAGACAGAATGCCAGGCCTTTCCTCCGGCAGACACCACGAATAGCAGCAGCCGGCTGGTCAGAGGGAGTAGCTGTGTCTGGCACCGCTCCGGCACTGCTCCTGGCCAGAGGGTCTGGGCAGCTCTGCCTCAGCCAAGGCCGCTTTAAAAGCAAGGCACACACTGCCAGTGGGCAACCCTCCCTACCCTCCCCCGCTCCTTCCTGGCCACCCGTGGAGGGTTAAAGACTTATTTATGCACTCTGGGGGCTCAGCGTGGAACGATTCCAGACTCGGAAATGGGCCTTAACCAGGCGCTTAAGATGCAGGGCACAACTTGGTTAATGTCATTGTAGGTGGCTCCGTAAAGGCTGGGCCGTCTCTGGGCAAACAGCTAATAATAAAAGCAGGAGGGGGGAGGGGAGTCCACCTGGCATTTACAGGGGATCATCCCCCACCCCCACACCACCCCCAGCACAGGCACCTTTGTGCCAACGTGCTTCTGTCTCCAATTAGCCTATTTTAAGCAGCCAATACCCAATATGCTAGGCCCTCTATTCAAGAGCCTTTATCTAGCACGCACATACTTCTCAGAAAAGAGAAGGAGAGGGGGGGAGAAAGGGAAAGGATTTCTGAAATGGTCAGGCCAAAAAAAAAAAAAAAAAAAACCCCAACACGCAGAGGATGGAGGGGCGTTGTATTCAAGAACAAAGACAACGGGCAGCTTCCCCTGAAAGGACTCTGCCTGCCTGGGCCTATGAAGCAATCAAGAGCAGGCAGAGCTCTGGACACAGCCGCGCAGCAGTGGGAGAGGCCGAGGGGCCACAGCAGGGGGGGCCCGGCCGGTCACAGCACCCAGCCTCCCTCCCCTTATCGCCCTCCTGCAGCACAGAGCGGGCCTCTCCGGTTGGACCCGAGGAGCCGAGCCGAGGGGGGAAAGGAGAGAGACCCCAGCGAGGGAAACAACTTCCTGACAGGCCGACAGCTGACATTCTTAACCGAACACAGGATGTGCCAGGAAATTATCGAGCCTGGCTTTTCTCTCTGTGATAGATGACAAAGCAAAAAAAGAAAAAAGAAGAAGGGGGAAAAAACTAGCACCCACACACAGCTCATAAATCACGACTCTTATTGAGCGCTTTGCCACAGCAGCAACAGTCCGAGGCGGGCCGGGGCGTCACGGTTATGCGCTGGGCTTGCTGCCTGCAAGGTCGGCAGTTCAGAACCACCAGCTGCTCTGGGAGAACAAGATGAGGCGTTCTGCTCCCGTGGAGAGGTATGGCCACGGCAACCCGCAGGGGCAGGTGCACTCTGTCCCTCGGGGTCCCTAAGGGTCACAATGTGGCAGTGAACTTGGCTTTTGACTGTTAAGTTCGAGGGAGAGACCGGCCTCTCCCCTGGGCTCACCGAGCTTTGAGACAGGGGATCGTTTGGAAACAAATTTGTTGGGGTGACTTCACTGTGCTCAACGTGGGGGCCCAGAGGGTTTAAGTGAGTTCACGTGGCCCAGAGTCAGAACTTGTGCTGAAACACAAGTGGGGGCTTGAGGAGAGGCCCAAAGTGAGACGCCCGTGTGGGTGGGGTCTGGAGAAAACTGGGTGAAAGCAAGCGGCAACATCCGTGGCTGAGCCCTGGCGGAGGAACGGGAAACTCGGGGTGCAGATCCGCAGGGCATGGTGGAGATGGACAACTCAAGACAGAAGTCCAGCCTCTCACCATAGGCAACCTGTGGACCCTAAGTGGCTTGGAGAGGAAGGGTGCTTCCCTCACCTTACCATCCCACTTGTTCCTCAGCGGTCTTCCACAGTCTGACAGAAGGATGTTCCCTTTGGCGTAAAACCTTTCCCTGCGAGGCACCCCCTTGGGATTCAGGAACCTTCCCTCCAAATGGCTGGTGGTCACGGTTTGACGGACCCACTCCCTCAAGCTCAGTGGGCAAAGTAGGAAAGTCAGCAGCTAACTGGAGTCCAACAAACCCTCTATCTCTGAAGGGGTGCAAAGCCACAGTGGTGATTCCACAGACGGCCGTGGCCCTGCAGTTCTGGAGACCTCCTGTCTCCGAAGGGAAACACCAGCGGGTCCTGTGATTGCCGGGAGCACTGTGGCCACGGTGGAAGCCACGGAGCCCAGCCGGGTGTGGGGGGGATCTCCCGCCTTCCCTCTGAACCTTTGTCCAAGGATGTGCTGTCTTTTTCTCCCGACTGGTCTTTCCTGGGGCCACATCCAAAGTGAGCCATCCGGGGTCTTGCCATCCACAGGTGCCAACGGGTGAGCCTGCACCCCCTGGCCAGACAGTTGCCGGTTGGAATCCACCCAAGGGAGCCTGGCCCGCCCGCCCGCCCGCCGGCTTCTAAAGGTCACAGTCTGGAAGGTCCCACCCAGGACCAGCTTGACTCTGACACATGGGGTCAGGTGTAAGTACGGCTTGGCAGCCACGGAAAACAACCAATTAGAAAAAGCCCTTTTCCCCCATGGCCCATGTCTTTTTTTAAAAATAAATCATTGTATTGGGGGCTCCTACAACTCTTATCACAATCCACACATACATCCATTGTGTCACCCACATTTGCGCATTTGCTGCCATCTGCATTCTCAAAACATTTGCTTTCTACTTGAGCCCTTGGTATCAGCTCCTCATTTTTCCCCTCCCACCCTGCCCTCCAACCCTTGTGAGCCCATGGTAATTTATAAACTGTTATTTTGGAATGTCTTTTTTTTTTCTTTTTTTTTTTGGGGGGGGGGGGAACATCACTGCCCTCAGGTGGTGGGAGTAGGAGGCCCAGCCTTTGCTCCGTGGAGCTGGAATCGAACCTCCATCCCAGTGGGCTGCAGTCCTGCACACAACCACTACGCCACCGGGGCTCAGCCTTGGAATGTCTTTTTACCCCCTTTCCCCCCCTTTTTTAGTTGGCTGGCCTATGGATCGCTGGATTGGGCCTGGCCCCTGTCATAGTACATATGATCTACAGATAACCCCCCTTTTAGGGGTACAGACAACAAAAAAGTGGGTGAAGGGAGACAGCAGTTAGTGTAAGACATGAAAAAGTAACAATTTATAAATTATCATGGGTGAGGGAAGTAGGCAGGGTCGGGGAAGAGGGGGGAAATGAGCTGATAGCAAGGGCTCAAGCAGAAAGAAAATGTTTGGAAAATGATGATTGCAACAAATATACAAATGTGCTTGACACAAAGGCTGGATGGATGGGTGAATGGATGGATGGTGGTAAGAGCTGTATGAGTCCCCAATAGTTTTATTTTTATTTTTTTAGTATTTTTGCTTGTTTGTTTTGGCATCACTGCCCTCAGATGATGAGAGTAGGAGGCCCAGCCTTTGCTCCATGGAGCTGGAATTGAACCTCCATCCCAGTGGGCTGCAGTCCCACGCACAACCACTAAGCCACCAGGGCTCAGCCCCATCCCCAATATTTTTCAAAAAAGAAAGAAAAGATAAAAAGCTACCTCTCTCTCTCTCTCCCTCTTTCTCCAGATTCTCCCCATGGCAGATCCAGAGCAATGCATTGGCTGCTCAAATAGATCTGAGATCCTGGTGGTTCAGCGGACTGCTTTCACAGGGCAAGCTACTGCCAGGGTAAATAGGCCTGGAGCCTGGCACACAGTAGGCCCTGCACAACGGATATTGGATCGAACGGGAATTGTCACATGCCCTTGGCCCCGGCCCCAGAGTCCCTGCCCTTTCCCCAGCCTGAATGCCAACTCTGGAGCCAGCTCCAGTGACGTGGCATGGGGTGATGCCACAGGGCAGAGCCTTGCTAAACAAACGCCACATGATCTGATGCCCTGATTAAAGTCACAGGTGATCTGATCAAGATCTAGGGTCAGAGTGAGTCCATCTGCCCCTCCCTTTTCTGACTGTGCCCCAGACCTTCAAGAGGCACTTGTGGGTCAGAAGGACCGAGTGCTTCTCCCCCAGGAGGCTTTCGGGGGGAGAAGAGCGGGGAGGGGGGTTCATGAACCAGCAGATGTGTCATAGGCGATAAGGCAGGAGTTCTTGATCTTAGGGAGCTAGTGAGGTATCGCTTCTTGCTAGGAGATTAAGACTCTGTTTCAGAGCCCATCAGCTGCTCCCCAAAGAGCCCCTCTTGGGGTGGATGGGCAGCAAGAGAACCATGGGCCTCAGAACTATGGTTCTGACCTTTAACTCACAGAGGAGGCCCTGCCTGATGGAGGGGTTAACACACCTAGATACTTAGCAAAGAGTGGGGGAGGGGGATCAACTCTACCCAGGGGACCTCGAAAAATAGACCTAGCGATCTGCTCTCAAGAAACCAGTTCATTGAAAAGCATGTTCTGATTTGCAGGGGGGTGACCTCCTGACTTCTATGGGGTGACTGAACTGACTCAGAGCAGACAAAACAATTGTTTCAGAGTGCTGTTATTGTTCTCTAACTTTGGGGGGATTTTTAAAAAATCACAGTTAAAACATGACCACCAGATAATTCACCCAACGAACGTGGGCTCACAGAAGGCTGAGATCTCCCCTGCCCCTTCTTGGCCCACTGATCAGTGTCCTTCAGTGAGTGACTCCCTGCCCGGAGGAAGCTCTCCAAGAGACAACAGCTGAAAATGGTGGTGGCAGTGTGGTGGCGTGCCGTGGCGAGGCATGAGTGGTGCGGCATGGTGTAGCATTGTACAAAGAGCTGTAGCATGTGTTGACAATGTACCCGTTGAGCTGAACTGAATGGAATGAATGTGGAATCTTTTCTGTAAACGGAGCCTCAGTGGACACCCCCTCGCTGGCAAGCCCCTGGTGAGAAAGCAGGGCGCCGGGCCTGGACCCTTGTCTCCCCACTCAGCACCTGCTACCAGTCTGACCTTGAAACGGGATGACACATGGTGTGTTCTACAGCGCTGCTGCGAGGACCAGACCAAAGGACAGGGCAGACACCCGAGGGAAGGGTCTTCAGATTCACGCAGGGCTTGCTCCAGCAGGGGCTCCCTCTCGGCCATCCAGGGGCAGGGCCTGAAGTGAGTGCACAGCAGGGACTCAAATCCCAGGTGAGCACCCAAAGCCAACCACATGAAACGTAAAGCCCTCCTCAGACCAAGCTGCCCCGGTGAGGCCTCAGCCACTAACGGAAAAGGCAGCCGTTCAAACTCACCAGGTGCCACCCCTGGAAGGAAGGATGTGGAAGTTCACTCCCGTGGAGAGGCAAGGCCTCGGAGGCCCCACGGAGCAATGCTACTCTGTCCCATGGGACCCTTGTGTGTCGGCCCAGGCCTCTCAGGAAGAGACGGGAAACTCCAGCATTGAGTTAAAGCATGCAGGTGAGCACAGGTTTGGAGGCCGGGCACAGGCAGGGCTGGCTGACTCAGCCTCCTGCTCCTGGGTGGCGGCGGCTTGTACCTGCACACAGGGCCTGCTGCACCTTGTGCGGCCAGGAGTCTCTTTCGGCGGTTGGACCACACACCTCTAAATGTGTGTCTTAGGTGTCTCCTGTGGACCCAACCCCAGCTGCCCACCCCACGAGACTGGATAGAGTGTCTCTATCCCTGGTGAACACACCACCATGCACTCCCTTCACCCGAGAGCATCTGGAAAAAGGCTTGGCCACTAATGTAAAGACCCGGTGGTCCGCTCCAGTCCAGATCACCCCTCTCAGAGAGCCGCTGGAGCCCGTCTGCATGAGCCTGGACTGGGCTCACTGGGAGCTGCGGCAGCACCACGCTCTCCGCCTGACTCCAGAGCCCTGGGGATGTGGTCTGCGCGTGGCACCATCCTGGGCATGGGGTGCATGCTGCCACACCTCATTCCTCCCATAACCCCACGGGGCAAAGGCTTCCACTCGTTTCCCTAGACAGAGCTAAGATACTGAGGCACAGAGATGGGGGTGGGGGCAAGAATTAGAGGAGAATTTGAATTGCCAGGAAATTTCAAAAATTCCCCCGGTGGGGGGGGGGGGGAGTCCTCATCTTTTCACCACATTTCCCCCCACAAACTTTTGGATGTCATTTCATATGCCCCTTCTGCCACCCCTAAGTCCTCGCCCTCTCACCACTGGCCTGCATGGCTTCTTTGAACACCCTCCGTGAGGCCGTGCGGGCGGGGGTAGGGGGGAGACCCCATTTCGGTCCCCAGCCGATCAAGCTCATCGATAACCATACCTTGTGTCCTTAGACAAGTGAACAGGAGTCTGCAAAGCCTCCAGGTCATGATGCGCCAGGAAGAAAGGCCTGGTAACCAACTCCCCAAATCAAACAATGACCCCCAAGGGTCCACAGTGACAGCTGGCAGTCATGCCCCTCCTCCCCACCAGGAGGGCAACAGCTCTGCCACACGCTCCCCGGGCACGGGGCAAGCTGTGGGAACATACTGCGGGTCAGTTAAACGAGAAGGAGGGTGGAAGAGAGGAGAAAGCCATGTGAGAGCTGGGAGAAGGCAGGCCAGGGCCAGGCTGGGAGTCCTGGGATGAGGAATTGAGAACTTGTCCCTGTTTCCGCCAGATGCCAAGAGTCATCCAGAGGCCCGTTCTCCTTCCCAGGGAGTGCGGGCCAGAGTAGAACAGCGAGGACAGCCCAAACACCAACCTCACTCCCGTCCATTCTGACTCTGGGTCGAGGTCAGAAAAGAGCTGCTCCTTCCAGACCTCCCATCTTTACAGTCCTGGTCAATCTCGTCTTTCTCCCTCGGAGCAGCAGGCGGACGCAAACCCCTGACCTTGTGACTCGCAGCTCAACAGGTAACTCACTCCGCCCCCAGAGCTCCTGAGGACGGCACTGAGGAACGCCACGTGGCGGGTGCGTGAGCCCAGCTTTGCGCTCGGCATGGTGCCTGCGCTTAGTTCACTTCTTCCAGCCACTCGAGGAATTAAAGACCATTTGACAGCCGAGGGAACCAAGGCTTTAGGAGTTAAACCACTCACCAAGGGCAGGCCGCTAACCCAGCCGAAAACTAACCAACCCTGTCCCCAAACCTCGCCAGCATCCACGTGACCTTTCCCCGAGGCCGAGTCCTACCTGCGCTCCAGACGGACGTAGTTATGGGTGCGCAGAGCAGGGGGACATCCCTCACACCAACTCATCCACGCCCAGAGGGCCCAGGCTCAGGAGGGGGCCAGTGCACAGAGACACGAAGACCACTTGGTGCCCTGCGGACACGCCAGATAATGAGACCTGTCCGTGAGGTGTCATTTGTGGTCAGCCAGACCCACAGACCCTTGCCGGACAAGGACCCACAAAAAGGCCAACCTAAGCACTTCTTCAGGGGCCACAGACACAGCACCGAGGTAGCGGTCTAAAGCACTTGGATGGGGCCAAAGGTGAGGGTAAAACAAGCTTGATTTCTCCCCCGTCTAGCCCATTCCTTCTTTCAAGTCTTGGTTCAAACCTCTCTGACTTCTGAGCCCTCCTTCCCACCCTGTGGCACCCTGGTCTCCACAGCTTCCCAGAAAGTCACTGTGTCGCTGGATACAGTCCTGTAGTCCCCGCCACTTCTACCTGCTCAGAGGACTTCACCCACCCAAGAGATCCTTCTAGACACACTGCCACATCTGTACACTGTGAGCTTTCTCTTGCCCGCCCCTGTTCTTTACCACCAAGCAGCGGATTTTACTCGCAACTCGGTAAGAGCCGGTGACAAACTTGACCCGGTCAGGTCTGGGTAAGTTGCACATCAACTATTGCCAGGGATTTAAAATGTGCTCATTACAACCCTTCCCACCATCTGGCCCCTTAGTTTTCAACCCTCTGTTTATTTCTCCCTTCCTCTTCCCATAAGTCTCATTTTTTGATGTTGAGGTGCTTTTGTTCTTAAGCTTCATGGTTCAGTAAAGCTACTCAACCCTCCCCCCCACACACACACCCATAAACACACACACACACACACACACAGAGCTAACTCCAGAACTGTGCAAACACGGGGCACTCAGCTGCCACGCCAGGACGCTGGCAATAAGCAGGAGAACTAATCATGTGATTTCCATCTGCAGTACAGGGGGAGTTTCTGGGGTGCCACGAAATCCCACTGGGGGCTGTGGGAGATACGTAAGCGCCCAGATGAGGATTTCCACAACACGCAAAACTTGTGCTCCATCCGTCGTCTTGCTCAAAGAACTTCTCCAGGCCAACTGTCTGTGGAATCATTGCTAAGTGATCTCCTTGCTGGATCACAAACCTCTCTGAATCCTGGGTTCTGGAGGAAATGAAGGATTCCTCAAGAGTATGGAGGAAATAAACGCAGGGCAGGGGAGTGACGGGCTAAAAATACTGAGGAAGCTGACGCTTTACAGACAAGTGTCGGGACATAAACTCACAGGCAGAATGAGAAGCCTTCCATTCTTTGGTTGGATCTGGTCTTGAATTTCCCCCCAGTGGGACCAAGCGCTAAATCAACTCCCTTCTGCCTGTGGTTGCAAAAATGCAACATAGCCCAATGACACAGCCTGAAACATGGCAATGTGACTCTGCGTTCCCAGGACAGCAAGTGCCTGCAGGTAGCCTCTTCATGTGTCCTACCCCCCCCACGGCTCCCTTTTCTCCAAGTTTGCTATTGCGACTGCTGCTGCCTTTCATTCTCCACTAGTCCGTCTTCCTGACATCGGACTCAGGCACATGTCTTAGTATCCAGCCTGCTTATCAAACCACTGAGTAGAGATGAAAAGCTGGTGTCGATCATCCATTCCATGTGCCCCCCTCCACCCCCGCCCCATCTGCATCAATGGGGCGGGGGGGGGGGGGAGTTAAAGGTTTATCCTTTCACAAGCTCAGACAGGGACCTGGATTCTGTACAGAACTGGATTTCTCTGCAGCGGGACCCTGGCTCTCCTCTGACTACAGATGGGGCATCCAGCTTACTTGGGGGGCGGCGGTACTAGATAAAGATCCCTGCAGAAGCAGGAGCTGTGGTTCTGCACTGTGAGCTGGACTGTCCACTTCCCAATTTGCCAGCCAGGTGCCTCCCAGATTCAAAGCTACTTCAGGCCAGGCCAGGTGGGCAGCCCTGAGAGTCGTTCTGAAGACCCGATCTAGAAGTTCGTCTGGACGGAGTCGTTCCTCTCGGCATGCCAACGCCCTCCAACAACTCCCTTCCTGCTACAACTACATAGGAGTGGATTCCAGTCTCTGATTGAAATTGGACCAAAGGATGACCTTTGTTCTCATTGTAAAAAGGAGATCAATATCTTTCTTTTACAAGACAGAAAGGGAGGGGATAGGGGACAAGGGACACAAACCAGAACCCTTCGTTTTTACTTTTGTCTCTATTGGGATGCCTGGCCTCGGGAAGAGCACTTACCATGTCTTCTCAGTGCCTTGGTTTTCTGGTCTGTAAAATGTGAGGTCAAAACTCAATGGCTGTTAGGCCCCTCACATTCTGACAGACATTGCTTCTAAATCCTGTCCCTTGGCTGTTCTCATTCTGAATGTGTTTCCGTACCCCATGCTCTGCCACGTGGTGGAAAGGCTTTTTTTTTTTTTT
>PVJH01040720.1:0-15497 GCA_004026705.1 Nesogale talazaci
GTGCCTTTCACCACCATTGTGCTGAACCCACGACAGAGTATGTGTATGATGCGCATGAGTTAGTCTCATTCCTGGCTGGGGGATTTATCCTCCACTGCCAATGGAAAGGTTGGAGGTGGAAATCTACCCAGAGCCCCTTAGGAAGAGAGGGTCGGCCACCTACACCCCAAAGAGCTAGCCATCGAAATCTCTGTAGAGCACACACAGGAGGTTGCATGAGTCACCATCATCAACTCAACGGCCACGAGTTTGTTTGGGTTTTGCTTGCTTCTCTCTGGGTCATTAGGGGGCTCTGGTGGCACAGTGGTTTAAGAGCTAGGCTGCAAACCAGAAGGATAGTAGGCCAGCACCTGTAGGCCAGCAGCACCTCTGGAGAAAGCTGAGGTGATCTGTTTGCACAAAGATGTGCAGCCCTTGGAAGCCCTACAGACGGATTCTACGCCGTGCCATACGGTCACCATGACTCGGATCAACTGGACGGCAGGGGGCTTGGGCTCGGTTGGAGCACAGGGCCATCGGCACGCAACTCCCGAAATTCAGACTGAGGACTCTGTGCCGACTCAAAGTGACACTAGAGGGAAGAGTCCTTTCACCTCTTCCTCATCACCAGCCTTCTGTCCACCGCAGTCCATTTTACAACACTTCCTTCCCTCTGCCCCCATGGTGAAATCACTTTTAAAGTGAGTTATGTGAAAGAGACAAGCCAGTCAGGGTGCAACCGTGCACCGAAGCAACATCGGGCCAAAGCAGGACTTGCAAGTACAAGCAAGGTATGACTGATCAAGTACATAACTTTCCTCTAGTTCTTCAATGCTTCCCCACCCCCCACCTCCTCTATCATGACCCCCGTTCTACCTTACAAACCCTGCTAGACCAGAGCTTGTTCACAGGTACAGATCAGAGCTAGAAACACAGGGAATCCAGGACAGATGAACCCCTCAGGACCAATAGTGAAAGTAGCGATACCAGGAGGGTAGGGGAAGATGGGGGGAGAAAGGGGTAACGGATCACAATGATCTACATACAACCCCTTCCCAGATGGAGAGACAGTAGAAAAATGGGTGAAGGGAGACAACGGTCAGTGTAAACATGAAAAAAAATATTTATAAATTATCGAGGATTCATGAAGGAGGGAGGTGGGAGAATGGAGAAAATGAGCTGATACCAAGGGCTCAAGCAGAAAGAAAATATTTTTAAAATGATGATGGAAGAGTTGTACAAGCCCCCCCAAAATGATTTAAAGAGGGAAAGAAAAAAAAGAAATCTTGAGCTGTTCCACGCCCCAGGGCCCAATGTTAGGCACCTCGTGCAGAGATGCTGGATAGAGCCCTGGCAATGCAGGGTCCCTGGACGCTAAACACAGCCGAGGGAGAGGTACTTCATAGGCAGTTTTATTTATGTTGTGCTGAAACGTGAAGTGGGCACGAACCAAATGACCAGTTCCTCTAGAGGCCAGGAGCTGACTCTGAACAGGGATCGATGCGTCTGGAAGGCAGCCCTGCCTGGAGTCAGCCCCACCCAGAGAGCACCTGGTGCCACCGGTTCCAAAGGAGGGCTTCTGGCTAATCAGATGATATATTCTCATTAGCCTGAAAAGCGATTTGTTATGCCTTTGCTTTTTTTTTTAATAGCAGTTTCTTGTTTTCTTGAAATGTTTCCCACTGTAAAATGAAACACAGATCGAGAAAACCACACAAGACAAATGTACATATGGGTGAACGGATTCTGTAAAGGGATCCCTCCCTTTTAGTCACCACCCACCCACCTCAAGAAGTGGGACCCTGCCAACTCCTGCACCCCAGAAACCATCCACATGCCCATGCCAAGCTCAGCGTGCCACACTCCCTGAAGTTGACGTGCCCTGAAATCCACCCAGGTATTTACCTACTTGCACCACTCCATGCGCATCTCTGGCACCATCAGTGGTTTCCGTCCAAGTTCCTGCACAATTGGACACACCTTTTAAGTCTTTCTTCATCTCCCTCCATCCCTTTCCTTTCCTTCCAGGCTGTCTGGCTGGAGTGTGATCCCGGGCGAGGCGCACACGCACAATGACCACGGTTCTCGGTCAGCTGAGTTCCTCGAGAGAGAGCTCCGGGGGTCCTGGGAGAGGGATAGATTCAGGAGACATGTCTATGCTTTATTTGGATTTCCTTGTTCCTATTTAATTTGGGGGTTCCAGAATCCACCCAGGACAGCACATTAGATTTAGTCATCACGTCTCCTTCGGCTCTTCTGAAATGTGGCAGAGCATCAGATTGGCTTTGTCTTCATGACCTTGTTTGGAGGTATATTGCCAAGGGAGTTGGTAGTATGCCCCTCAGTTTGCAGTTTGTCTATCTATTTCCTCCTGTGGACTTTGGACACCATCCCAGTAGTCCTCGGTCTTTTAATGGCTTCCAAGACAGATTCTTACTCTTTGTCTTTGTTTTCAAAATTGACTTTGGTATGAATGGATCGTTATTCTTCATATAAAAATATAGAATTCCTATTATTAAAAAAATCCAATTACACAGAAGCCACAAATCCACATGGAAGAGGCACACCAGCCTGTGTGATCGTGAGGTGTCAAAGGATATAGGTATCAGAAGTTCAGAAACAGCAATCAAATCGATGTGAAAGAACATGGAATAAGTGTAACCCAAAGCCCCTCTGTAAGATACTTGGACAGTCTCCTCTAGAAGGGCCGCACAGGAGGGAGGCACTATCCTGGTGTGGTAGAACACTGATGAAATACATAACTATTCTCTAGTTCTTTAACATTCCCTTCCCTTACTATATTGGTCTTTTATTTTACCTCATTAATCTTGTTAGGCCTACATATGTTCACTTGTATAATTAAGTCCATTCTAGACATGAAAGCCAAGATAGATAACCGTTCAGAAACAGTAACAGGAGTAATGACTCCCTGGGGGTTTGGGAAGAGGGTGGGGGGAAGAGGGAAAAGGAGGAGCTGATAGAAATGATGACTGTGTCGTCACACTTGAGGGGAATGCATAACAAAATTGTAGGTAGGTGGATGGTGTAAGATATGGCAAATAATAATAATGATGATATATAATATAATATTAAGGGTCCCTGGGGGTAGGATTGGGGACAGAGGAGATAAAGGGAGCTGCTATCAAAGAATCCATGAAGAAAGAAAATGTTCTGAAACTGATGGTGACAGAAATTGTACAATTATGCTTGATCTAATTGAATTATGGATTGCTATATCAGAATTCCTAATAGAATGATTGATACGATTTTTAAAAAAGAAATCCAACTAGAATTTGATTATAATTATGTTATGTTTCTAGATTAATGTACAGGGAACTGATAACCTTAAAGTATTGAATTGCCCCACCCAAAAGCATGAAAAGACTCCACTTGTTCACTTCTTAAATGTTTCAATAAAGTTTTTGTCTTTGTTGAGGTCTTGTGTATTCTTAATTAAGGTACACTCTAGAGAGCGGTGAACAAACAACACTGCAAACAAGGGAACAGCTAGGAAACTGAAATCAACCAGGAGGGGAGCAGAGAGATCCTGGGGATGTTGGAGCTATGGCAATGTAGTGGAGGGGAATTACTAAGAGACAGAAGAAGGGCAAGCATGATGGTGGGGCAGGAGAAAGGTAAAAGGAAACAGAGGAAAGAGATATAAACATTGGTATGTGCATATATAAATCTATTAATTCAGAAAAATAGAGGTATTGGTCTATGCACATATATTTATTTATTTGGAAATACATCGAGGTGGTTGACAGCGTTTGAGTTTCTGCTCAAGTCCTCCATCAATACAAGAACACTTTGTTCTAATAGCCTTGCATTCTCTGATGCTCACCTTTCCAATACAATTACTGAAGAAAGCCCAGCTTTCTTCACCACCACTGATGGTGCACAGCTATCAAAAGATATAACGTCTGGGGTCTTAAAGGCTTGAAGTTAAACAAAAGGTATGTTAGTCCGAGTATATTAGAGAAATAAATCCACAGAAATTCATATATGCGAGAGAGTTTTATATAAAGGGTACATGCACATCAAGAAAACATCCCAATCCCGTGCTGCCCAAGTGCACAGTCCAACATTAGCCCATATGTCTGACACCAATCCACAAAGTCCTCCTCAATCTGACAAAATGCACGCAATGACACCAACTGCAAGAGGAAAGCCGAATCAATGAGCATGTACGAATCTCAGGGCTGACAGGGGTCTCCACAAGGCTGCTCCAGCACCCAGAACTGCATCGGGGTAGGTCCATGTGGCTTCTCCTCAGGGATGTCTCACAATAAGTGGGCCTTGCCAGCTGAGCAGGGAACTGGCTAAGGCAGCGACATCCTGGTCTGGCCATCAGAAAGCAAGAGATGAGAGAACTAGAAAAGTGAGGCTCACCAAGCCATTTATCTCTCTGCCCTTCAATTAACCCCACATGTATTTATCGACGAGATCGACATAGTAAAATTTAATCATTTCAAGCTTCCATCTAGCAGGTAAACAACAAGTTCACATGGAAGAAGCACACCAGCCTGTGTGATCATGAGGTGTAAATGGGATCAGGTAACGGTCATCAGAAGACCCCAAACAAACAAACTAACAAAGCACATTGTTGAGAATCAGGGGGATCATTTTCATCTGTAGACAATAGGACATCCTCCTCACAGAAAGGTCACAAAGAAAGATGACTCAATCAGAGTGCAGTATAGCACCGATGAAATTCACAATATTCCTCTGGTTCTTTGAAGCTTCCTCCACTCCCACTACAATAACCCCAGTCCTACCTTTCAGTTCTGGCTAGACCATAGCATATACACAGAATCCGGGACAGATAAACCCCTCAGGAACAGAAATTGGACTAAGGATACCAGGAAGGCTCTTGAAGGTGAGGGGAAGAGGAGACAAAGGAGGAATTAGTTGCAATCATGGGTGCATAACCTCCTCCTCCTGCCCAGGGGAATGAACAACAGAAATGTGGGTCAATGGAAAGAATATTTGGTGTAAGATATGAAAATAATATTAATATATCATTTATCAAAGTCTCATGAGGTGGGGAGAGTGAAGGAAGGAGAGGAAAAAAGAAGAGCTGACACCAAGGGCTCACATAGAAAGTAATAGATAATAATAATAATAATAATAATAATTAGATAATAATCATGGCACCCCTGCATATGGATTTTGGACTTCCAGTGTTATCTCTAGCCTTCTACAAACTCTTCATAAGTTAAGCTCTGACACTGTTCCCTCCTTTGGATTTGGATTTTATTATCGATAGTCCTTGGATCACATAGGCTTCTTCCATGCAGACCTGGTGGATAGCTCACTGAGTTGACTGCTTGTTGAAGAAAAGCCTTTAACCCCCCAGATGCTATGCTTTCTGGTGGATTTCTATACTTGCTATAGCTTTCTATAAAAAACCATATCCAGCTGAGCCTTGATGGCGCAGTGGTTGTGTGCAGGACTGCGGCCCACAGGGTTGACAGTTCAAATCCAGCAGCAGCTCTCCAGGAGCAAGGCTGGGCTTCCTACTCCCACCGGGGCAGTGATGCGAAGACAAAAAAAAAATTACCCTTTTATAAATTAAAGCAGCACACACCTAATTCATCATAGAAAACAATATAAAACACATAAGCAAAATAAGTGTTTATTAATCAGTGTTTCTCTTTTTAATGTATGAGCCATTTTTATGGTTGACACCTCAGAGTCATAAATATATAGATGGCTCTATAAAACAGTGTGAATAATAAAATTTAATTGCACATACATCACTTTGGTAATATTATAGAGACACTACATACAGTATATCACTTTGGTAGTTACACAATTGCTGTGATACAGTTCAAGTAATTAATAGTATTTCTATTTTGAAAATTCAGGTAAGAAACTGAGTTTTCAAGACCCCAGAGTTGGACACCGGCCCACCCAGTATCAGAATTTTCTGGTCTTTTTAACTTCTAAAGCCACAGAAACAAAGCTGAGTCTTGGAGTCTCAAGGAACCCTAAAGGGCTATTTCTCTGGTAAATACCACAGAGCTGAGAACTACTGGTCAGAAAATAGGGCTTAAAGGCTTTTGGAAGTGGCTCCCCATGGAGCCTAGGCTAGATGGTGCTGACAGCACAAAGGTTGAAAGAGGAAGTTCCTATCAGGACTGCCTGCCTTTGCTAAGGGGGAGAAGGGGCCCAGACAAAGGGTGCTCTTAAGTCAGGGATGGGGAACAGTCTTGTGTGTGTTAAAAGAGTATTACAGGGCTGAGCCCCGGTGGCATAGTGGTTGTGCATGGGACTGCAGCCCACTGGGATGGAGGTTCAATTCCAGCAGTGGGGCTGGGCCTCCTACTCCCACTACTGGAGAGCAGTGATGCCCCCAAAACAACAACAACAAAAACAAAAGGATATTACAGTCATTTAAGTTGACACATGATTCTTGTTAGTTGAAATTTTTGACTAAATGTTTTCTTTTGAGACATTTGCAAACTCACAGAGAAGTTGAAAGAATGAACAAATGTATGCATTTATTTAGCTCCCCCAATTTAAAAATTATCCACCATTTTCAGTGGTTCACAACCTTCCTAATTAATGCTGCGACCCTTTCACGCAGTTCCTCATGCTGTGGTGACCTCCAACCATAACATTATTTTCATTGCTATTTCATCATTATAATTCTCCTACTGTTATGAATCAGGCAACCCCTGTGAGAGGGTTGCTCAATCCCCAAAGGGGTTGCAGCCCACAGGTCTAAATCATCTAAAACTAAGATGCACTTATGCCATATCTCCTGAGAGCAGCCTGTACACTGCAGAGCTTGGGACCCAACACCCTTGCACCCCATTTCCCTCAAACTCCCACATTCACTCCCAGTTCCACAGTGATTCTACAGGAGTTCTTTATTGAACTTTGCCTCCATCATGAAGATCAGTAATAGGGTCTTGTTACTAGAGTTCCAGTTAATACACAACTCAAAACCGAACTCACTGCCATCGAGTTCATTCTGACTCAGCATCCCTACAAGAGATGGTAGAACTCCCCCTATGGATTTCTAAGACTAATTGTTTGCAGCAGTATAAAACCACGTCTTTCTTCCCAAGAGCAATTGGTGGTTTCAAAGTGGTGACTTTGTAGTTAGCAGTCCAATGCATAACCATGACACCACTTGGGTTCCAGGCATGGGTTTATTCCAAAGAAGTCATATGTAAAAAGGAATCATCAGTGAATGGCTGCAGGCAAGCTTTCCCAGTAATAATGCATTTGTCTTAGTCTCCTTATGGTGCCTTCCCCCCCCAAAGGCCAATTCAAAATGATGACTTCTGACGGCATCTACTGGGTCACTTCCATTCAAGGCAGAGAAGTTGGCTTAGAAGATGATGGCCACTGTCTTGCTTTAGATTTCAAAGGGGTCATCTTGGTGGATTTTCTTGAAGAGCACAGCATAGTCATGGGGGCTTATCAGGAAGATCTTTTTAAAAAACTAGAACCTTGGTAAAACAGAACAGAGGAGCCCTGATGGGCACAGTGGTTACGAGTGGGGCAGCTAACTGCAAGGCCGGCAGTTTGAAACCACCAGCCTCTCTGCGGAGGGGAATACTGGGTTTTCTATTCCCGGAAAGAGTTACAACCTCCGAAACTCACAGGGGCACTTCTACCCTGTCCGATAGCATTGTTGTGAGTCAGAAACAATCCGATGGCGGTGAGGTAGCTTTGGTTTTAGGACCAAGTGGAACTACTCCATAAGGTTTCCAAGAGGGCACAGCTTTACAAGAACAAGCAATCTCCCAGGGGGATTGACTCGCCAACCTTTTCATTGGCAGTTCAACCCTTAACCCATTATATCACCAGGGTTTCCTTGGCGAAGCAAGGTAAGGAGTGCTGAGAAATATTTCCCATCCCAATCATGCACACAACTGCTCATCTTTTGAGGACAGCCATGGCTGTCTTTGGGGAATGTTGTTGGGAAACTGAACCCCATCCACCCTACCTTCCCTGATCTTACCACTTTTTGTTCCCCAAACACAAAGCACATTGAAAAAGACCACAACTTGAGTCCATTGACATTGCCACAGCCAGCCATGTGAAGTGGTCTGAATCCAAGAGCACAGACTTCTTTGCGGAAGACTGAGAAAGATGGATGCATGCTTTCAGACGCATCTAGAGCTACAGGAAGGACATATCAATAAAATGATTTTTTAAAAAAATCACATCAAAAAAAGTTTCAATCATTTTATAGCAATATTTCCTATCTTCCTTTAAAGTGATAAGATTAATTTAGATACCAAATTTTAAAATGAGGGCTTTTTAGAGCTTGTTAGAACAAGGATCAAAATAAGGTCACATGCTGTCATTGGTTGATTCATTTTAAGTCTTTTCTTCTGGTTTTAGGTTCCATCTCCTGACTATTCATACCCCCTTGCAATGTGTCTGATAAAAAGACAGCAGTGTTTGATCTGAATTTTGTTTTGCATAGAAGTCGATCATTGCACTTCTGTTTCCTATAAACGGACAGAGCCAAAGTCTAGTTCTAGGGACCTAATTGGATTCAGAGTTGGGTTTTGACAACCTCCTAATGGATATTTGGGTGGTTTCCATCTGCTGTTACTTTTATAAATAGTGTTGCCGTGGATAAATAGGCTTGTGCATACTTCTTTTATTTCTTTTTCTTTCCCCTCAGTGTGTCTTTGGACCAGATCCCTAAAAATAGGACTGCTGAACAAAAGGATAAATCTGGGTGCAAATCCTCTAACTATTGCACAAATCTCCATGAATGCCTCCTTGCCCACCACCTCGGCACACCTGTATTGTTTTTACTGCTTTGTTGGGTATCGATTGGCTAGTCTGTGGATTTTCATATCTACATTCATAAAATAGCAAAAAGTCAGTTTTTCTCTTCTGTACTATCCTTCTCTGGCTCAGGACTAAATATCCTGGTAACCTCATGAAATGAGATGTTTTTCTTTTTTTTTTCTTTCTCCTCCAAGTATAAATGCCTTGAAAGTATATCCTTGTGTATTAGAGCTTAAAATCAGAGGTACCAGGTGTGTGTGTGTGTGTGTGTGTGTGTGTGTGTGTGTGTGTGTTGGTCTGAAAGAGAAACCTTAACTCTCTTTAAAAGCCTTAACATGAGTCTAGAAATCATGCTGAATTTTAAAAGCTGCCTTTTCTAACAGCAAGGAGCCCGAATGGCATAGTGGAATATGTGGACAGCTACTAACCAGAAAATTCACACTTCAAACACACCAAAACTTCATAGGAGAAAAATGAGGCTTTCTGCTCCTGTGACGATTACAGCCTCAAAAACCCAACAAGGAAGTCTATTCTGTCTTATAGGGTCCCTACAAGTCAGAATCAATGCTATGGCAATGGGTTTGATGCCTCCTGCCTAACTGCAGGACCTCTTACCTTGATGCTAATCAAACCAGGTATTCTAGAATAGATTCTTGGGCTCTGCGGTCTGGCAGGTGCAGGATATCACAATCTATCCCAAGGGGTCTTTTCTTGGTGGGCAAGCAGATGCACGATGTGATCATTTATACACAAAGGGTCTTTGAGGCATAGCATGTTGATACATCTTCACAAGGGACTCCCAGAAACAGACCTGATTGTGGACCTGCTAATCAACTTAGTAGCAGCTTGTTCACCACCCTGCCGCCCTCTCTGGTGGCCATCCTGTTACAAACTGAAGGGCACCCACTTTTAACCAATCATGCAGACCCCTTACATGCCATCCATCTGTCCCTGCCATTCCCCTCCCTGGCGCGCCCCCCCCCCCATGTTCAGCACTCCTTTCTTTGATTCTTCTGATTGTCTTGTAGCTAATTTGTTTTGAACTGCTAAAAGCTGTATTTTGACTCCTTGACTGGCCAAGTGACCATTTTCACTCTGTGAATGTAGATGTCTTCCCAGTGGGATGCCATCTTTCAATAAACCTCCATCACAGATTTTTTTAAAACCATTGTATTGGGGGTTCTTACAGCTCTTACCACAATCCACCCATCCATTGTGTCAAGCACCCTTGTACATATATATGTTGCCATCACCATCACTGATTCCTTAGAAAGCCTGGTGGTGGAATGGGCTACATGTTGTGTTGCTGGCCACAAGGTCAGTGGTTTAAACTCACCTGCTGCTCTTTGGGAGAAAGCTAAGACTATCTTCTTGGGAGGCTGATGTCAGGGGCTCAGATGGAAAGGTGGAGGTTCAGAGAACGATGACAGCTACAGGCATGTGAGGAAGTGTGGCACGGTATATGTAGTTATGTATTGTGAGAAACGATGTATGAGCCCCCAATAAAATGATTAAAAAGTAGTTTTTTTTAAGTTTTACAGTCAGGGCTGAGCCCTGGTGGCGTAGTGGTTGTGCGTGGGACTGCGGCCCACTGGGATGGAGGTTCAATTCCAGCAGTGGGGCTGTGCCTCCTACTCCCACACCAGAGAGCAGTGATGCCCCCCCCCCCAAAGTGTTACTGTCTGAGAAACTCAAGTGGTAGTTCTACCTTGTCCTCTAGGGTCCTGGTGTGTTGAATTTGACTCAATGGCAGTGCATTTGGTTTGACTAAGGACTTTGGGTTAAACTGACTCCATTATATTGCTCTACAATAATGGTAAAAGTCATTTGAGCCTGGGGTTATTTATCTTTTTGGGGGGTGGGGGTGAGGAGGTGGCTATGAGGGGGTATTTCCCTCCAAATGGATTCCCCCCCCCCAAAGCTACTTATTATTTATCTATTTATTTATATATAAAACAACCTTATCACCTTCAAAGTACTCTCTATTACAATTAAAGCATTTGTCAAAACTGCAATTCCATTCTTGGAAACATTTTTCAAACTCATCTGTTTGGATGACTGACAGCACCTCCCTTAGTTTTTCCCCTCACCTGTTCTAGGACTTTAAATCACTGTCCTTTCATGTCCCTCTTTACTCGAGGAAACAAAGAGAAGTCACCCGGAGGAAGGTCAGGTGAGTAAGGTTCCTGGCCAAGAGAAGCCTGCTGATTTGGGCCCCAAACTGGCGCACTGAGATAGCTGCATGAGCAGATGCATTGTCCTGGGGACAAAACCAGTCAAATCATGTCTTTTTTTTTTTGTGGCACACCATTCCACAATCTTTTCAGAACCTCTGAGTAAAAACAGTCTCGCCTGGTGGAATGCATGAAAATGCATGCAAAAATGCATGAAGAGTCAACATTTTTGTCTGTTCAGGAAGTTGAAGGACATCAAGAATGAGGTGTGTTGGGGCTGAGCCCCGGTGGCGTAGTGGTTGTGCGCGGGACTGTGGCCCACTAGGACAGAGGTTCAATTCCAGCAGTGGGGCTGGGCCTCCTCCTCCCACCACTGGAGAGCAGTGATGCCCCCCCCAAAACAAAACAAAACAAAAGAATGAGGTGTGTCATCAATCTACATTTCACTTTTCTATGAAACGAGAAAATCACTCATACAACTTGAGCTGTCTTTGTAAGCTGTGTTCCATATCACAACAGCTTCTGTGGCATTTTCCTGAGCAAGTAACAACATTTCACAGTTGCATGCTGTTCTTTTAAATTGGCCATCTCAAAAAAAAATTAATGCGAAACTGTTTTTATGAAAAAATTCACTGTGACCAGAGAGAATCTTCCCAGGTGATGCCACTGGGTGCACTAACTCAGAGCAAATTGTTTGATGCTCGCCTATTGAGAAAAATCCGTACGACGGGCTTTTAGGGGTCAACCTCTCATACCTCTACATTTCATTTAGTAATTAAAATGGCTATTCATCCATTTGCATTTTCTATCTTTTTTATGACTAGCATTTTACGCTCACTTATTTCACCTCCACTCCCATTCATCCATTTTCCCATTCACTTATATCATACTTGGATTTTTAAAAACATCTGTGCATGTCATTATATTCCCTCTTTCTATTCTATGTTTTGTTTCTTGTATCACCTCTTCTTTTGCTTCCTTGGTCTTTCCAGGGAAGAAGTGCAGCCAGAACATTCCTTAGAGGCAAGGATGGCCGGACTTTGCTCCACATCCTTTGGACACGTGATCAGGAGAGACTAGTCCCTGGAGACGGACATCGTCCTCTGTAAAGCAGAGGGGCAGTGAACAGGAGGAAGACCCTCGAGGAGAAGGATCGACATGGTAACGGCAACATAAAAATAATTTCGAGGATGACGCAAGGCCGGGCAGTGTGTTGGTTCTGTTACAGACAGGGTGGCTGTGAGTCGGAAACAACTTGATGACACCTAACCAAAACAAACTTAGCTTACCATTTCAGGGACCAACTCAATGTCCTGGCGGGGGGCGTGTGTGTGTGTGTGTGTGTGTGTGTGTGTGTGTGTGTGTGTTACAGCCCATGCCAAGTTTATCTTTTTCACATCACATTTTATCCCAAAGACTAGTCCTGGCCAGGGCGGCAGCAGCCATTGCAACCAGGTTGGAGAAAGTTCCCACAGCACGATCCGCACAGCCAGCCAGTGACCTCCCACAGCCAAGGTGCCTCCAAGGAAGGTCAGCTCAGCCAGGGAGCAGTGAAGGAGGACCCCACCAGAACCTGCACCTGCTAACGTGAAGCTGAAGCCAAAACAGGCAGCAGGAGAGGAGAAATCTGCAGACAAAAAAGTGCAAGCAAAGGGGGAAAGGGGAGCAAAGGGGAAAGAGGCTGAAGTAGCTAACCCAGAACTAAAGAAAATTCCCCTGCTGAAAATGGAGAAAGGGACAGCAAGGAGAGTCCAGCCTCTGGGGAAGCAGAAGGAAGGAAAGGAAGCCACGTCTGATTCCTGTCTTGCCAGTGGGCCCTGTTATCTCCATTCTGGTACAATCCAGAGGAAAATTCGTATTGACTTTTTTGTCAATGCGCGTTTCTTGGTAGCTCTAGAAACATTTTTTTAAAGGAGGAAATCCAATTTCATCCCATTAAAAAAAAATGTAAATGCTGTTACCCGTGTTTATCTTTTGGTACAACCAGAAAATCGTGGGATGTTGAACTGTGGGAAGACGTGACACTCTTGGTGTCAACATAACATTCCATGGTGTGTTCATATGGGTTGACTAGAGAGACCAATTCATAGACACTGATATGTGCAAAAGAAAGAGATGTATATAAAGAGCAATTGTGTATTAAGGAAACATCCCAGCCTCGTCCATATCAAGTCCATCAGTCCGATATTAGCCCACCTGTCTCATATCAATCAGTCCATAAATTCCTCTTTGGACTCAGGCAACACATGAAATAATGCTGAACGCAGGAAGGTCACAGGTCAGTGGGTGGAGACTCTTGTGGATTCAGGGGCAGTGAAATCATCTCAGCACTGATATGTCTCCTCATGCCTCCTCCAGCTCCAGAGTTCTGGCTCCATCAGCGCAGCTCCTTCTGGCTTGTCAACAGGAATGTCTCACAGGGAGAGGGTGTCCCACCTCCAGGGAGGAAGACAGGAATGCCCAGAATCCTCAGGAGAAGACCACGCCCACACGCAGGCCTCATTGGCTATGACCTGATTGACAAGCCAGACTCCACCCCTTCCTAAGTTGACAGTAGATGATGTAACTGCCACACCTGGGGTGGGTGAAAGGTTTTGTAATCCTAAGACAATACATACTTATGGGCAATTTGGAGTCACTGTCAGGCATTTCTATGAGTGAAACATTTAAGATTTTGTCTCTGTGGTTTTCGTTTGTTTATTTTTAGTCATTTTATTAGAGGCTCATGCAACTCTTATCACAATCCAGCCATCCATCCATTGTATGTCAAGCACATTTGCATATTTGTTGCCCTCATCTTTCCTAAAACATTTGCTTTCTCTTTAAGCCCTTGGCATCAGCTCCTCATTTCCCCCTCTCTCCCCATCCCCCCCCTCTCTCATGAACCTTTGATAATTTAGAAATTATTATTACCTTGTTGTTTCTTTTTAATAGAATTGTGTCTGAAAACCATCCTCCCATCCTGGCTTTCCTGTCTGACTGTGCACTCTGTAATGCCTTTGGCTGTGGTCATGCAGTTTTCTGATCACTGTGTTACGTGCTGTGCAGGGCTGAGCATCTGAGTGTGTAGTGTGTGTGACACTAAATTGTCAGTTAGTGGGACTTAAGATGTTGCAGCTTATCAACATTGGAAGATAACGGTACTTAATAACATCTTTTTAAAAATTGCCTCCACAGAAGGGCCACAAGGAAGGAATGAGTCAGTCAGGGTGCAGCATTGCACCCACGAAACACTCAGTGTTTCTCCAGTTCTTGAATGTTCCCTCCCTCCACCCACTATCTTAACCCCAGTTCTACCTTACAAATCCAGCTTGACCAGCACATGTGCACTGATACAGATAAGAGCTCTCAACATGTGAAATTGGACAGATCCTGACAGATAAACCCCTGAGGAACAGTAATGGGAGTAGCAATACCATGAGGATAGGGGGAAAATGAGGAAATAAGGGGGAGAAAAAGGGAACTGATGACAATGATCAACATATAAAACCCCTTACCGCCTGAGAGGGATGAACAACAGAAACGTAGATGAAGGGAGACAGCGGATAGTGTAAGATATGAAAATAACAATAATTTATAATCTATCAAGGGGTCACCAGGGTGGGTGGGTTGTGGAGGAAGGGACAAAAAAGAGGACCCGATACCAAGGGCTCAAGTAGAAAGAAAAAGTTTTGAAAAGGATGATGGCAGCATATGTACAAAAGTGCTTGTTACAATGGATATATGGATTGTTATAAGATCCCCTAATAAAATGATTTATTTTAAAATTGCCTCCAAATTTAAATTTGGAAGGTCATTGGAATTTAGAAAAAGTATATATCTACATGCATGTTAGGATTTGGATACATGTATCATGAAGTATGTACATGATAGGAACTGGAAACACAGAAAATCGAGGACAGACGATTCCTTCAGGAGCAGTGGTGAGAGTGGCAATACCAGGAGGGTGGAGGGAAGGAAGGGGAGAAAAGGGAAACTGATCACAAGGATCTCCATATATCCCTTCCTGGGGGATGCACAACAGAAAAGTGGGTGAAGGGAGACATTGAACAGTGTAAGACATGACAGCATAATAATAAATTATAAATTACTAGGGGTTCATGAGGGAGGTGGGGTGGGGAATGAGGGGGAAAGTGAGGAGTTGACCTCAAGGGCTCAAGCAGAAAGCAAATGTTTTAAGAATGATGATGGTGATAAATGTACAAATGTGCCTGACACAATGAATGGATAGATGGATTGCGGTAAGACTAGTAGGAGCCCCCAATAGCATGATTTTTTTTAAAAAAGAACTGTGTACAAATTGGTCATGATGCCTCTGTACTGATCTCAAAAAAAAAAAAACCCCAACAACAAAATGTCAGTTACAAAAGAAAAAAAGAGAGAATTCCAAAGTTAAAGAGAATTTTTTTCTACTTGAAGACCTGCCACGATCTTAGCTTTGCTTTTCTATTTTCTGCTTCTTCACCTTGCTGGATCGAAAAATTCATAACAGACAACTTTCCTTACTCCTAAGATTTTCCTTAGCCACAAACCCAAAATATTAACCACGAGAAAGCCTGGCCTCCGCTGCAAAAG
>PVJH01040721.1:0-15494 GCA_004026705.1 Nesogale talazaci
AAAAAAAACCACTGCAACCAGTGAGAACCTTCCCAGGTGTCACCAGTGGGTGCACTAACTCAGAGGGAGTTGCTGAATACTCGCCTAGTGGGGGGAAATTGTGTACTATGAAAGCTCTGCCTAGTGGAGCTTTTTCTCATTTTGTTTTGGGTTTTTTTGGGGGGTGTACCCTCCCTTGAATGAGGTGAAATCTCACCGCCCTTCTCTGAAGACACATTCAGATGTACCTCTTTCTTTCAGGACAGATTCGTTCCTCCTTCTGTCCATCCATGGTATATTCAGTATTTTTTGCCAGTAACATAATGGAGTTCAGTATCATGGAATACATATTTCCCTCTGCTGTTTATTAGTTACCTCACTGTGACAAGATATTAAATCTATGTTTGTTTCTCCACCTTTTAAATGGAGTTGTGCAAGAATACGAATATATATAAAAGCACTTAGTACAGTGTGTGGCACTAAAGCGGTCTTTAGAATTCAAACCGTTGTCTCATCTTGTCTACTAAATCTAACGGAAAGACCATCCTCAAGGGACATTGGACTTGTAGGGCAGACAGTGGCTTTGTTATGGTGTTATCTGAAGATAGCATAAGTCAAACTCTGTGGACAGGAGGTCTACCACACTTCCCACCCATCCACAATGTGAGGAAGGGCCTGGCCAGGAGCAGCGAGGTCCTTGGTAGCACAAATGATTATGCACTTGACTGCTAACCTAAAGCGTGAGAGGCTCCACCCACAGGTGCCTCAGAATAGAGGCCTGGTGGTCTGCTCCCCAAGGTCACACCTTTAAAGTGGAGTGACTTAACTCTACAGATAGGGTTGCCATGTATGGAAATCAACTTAATGACAGCTGTTTTTAGGGTTACAAACAACATCTTTTTTTTTTTTCAGGCATCACTGCCCTCTGGTAGGAGTGGGAGACCCAGCCTCGCTGCTGCTGGACTTGAACTGCCAAGCCAGTCGGCCGCAGTCCTGCACTCAACCTCTATGCTACCGGGGCTCAGCCCACAAACAATATCTGTAAAAGAATGACTTATGAAAAAAAATTTTTTTAAATAAACAAAAAAAGTGACTTATGGTAGTATTGGGGCTTGTGGATAGAAGGAGGAGAGTCTGGAACAAGGTGAAAGCTATTATCAATAAAGCAGCCACGGTCACTCATATAAATTGGGGGAGAGAGAGGTTTGGTCCTTCCCATGGCTTGAACAATGCCCATGGTTTGGCCTGTGTGGACACAAGATGATCAAGATTTGCTTGATCCATCATGGCTTCCAAATGGCCTTGTCTGATGTGGACGCACTGTGAGCTTGTCTGAGGGACTGTTGAATCAACTTCTAGTGACACCAAGGTCTAACTGATGTGAGAGAAGGTCTAACTAACTGATGTGAGAGGCGGCCTCTGGTTCTCAGGAGACTAGAAGGAGAAGAGATGGGCAGAATGACAGGCATTAATTCCTGAGGAGTTCAACAGAGAGCTGCTGTCTTGTGAGTGAAAAAGCTGCAGTGGCTGGAAGGAGAAGGCTGCTTTGGCATTTCATAGACCCTGTTTCTCTTCTTCTTTTTGCTTACTGCACAGTTTTTTTTTGTTTTTTTTGGGGCATCACTGCTCTCCGGCGGTGGGAGTCGGAGGCCCAGTCCCACTGCTGGAATTGAACCTCCGTCCCAGTGGGCCGCAGTCCCGCGCACAACCACTATGCCACCGGGGCTCAGCCAATGCACAGTTTTTTTTTTAAATAAATCATTTTGCTAGGGGCTCTTACAGCTCTTATCACAATCCATATATACTTTCATTGTGTCGAGCACATTTGTACATATGTTGCCATCATTATTTTCTTTTTTTTTAATGCTTATTTTTAAAAATTGGGGGCTCGTACAACTCTTATCACAATCTATCCATCCATCCATTGTGTCCTGCACATTTGTACATTTGCTGCCCTCATCACCCGCTAAACATTTGCTTTCAACTTAAGCCCTTGGTAGCAGCTCATCTTTCCTCCTCCCTCCTCTCTCCCCCTTCTTCATGAACCACCGAGAATTTATAAATTGTTATTATTTTGTCATATCGTACACTGTCCGACGTCTCCCTGCACCCACCCTGCAGCTCTGCAGCTCTGTCGCTGGCCAGTGTCATGGGATGCTGATCACTAGCACCGAGCAACCCTTATCATCCCAGGTGCCACACCAAGATGAGAGAGCATGGGCCCTGGCCCGCAGTGGGAGGCAGCCCCTGCCTATACCAGACCTGAGAGTTGGACGAGCTCAGCAAAGAGTCTGTGCTAGTCTAGGTAGACTAGAGGAACAAATCCATAGCCACTCATGTGTATAGAAAAGGAGCTTTATGTACAAGAGCAATTGTCCACTGAGAAAGCATCCCAGCATAGTTCGAAGCGCATCAGTGCGATATTAGCCCATATGACCAGTACCGCTGCATAAATTCCTCTTCAGATTCGTGAAACACATGCAATGATGCTGAATGCAGAAAGATCACAGACCAGTGGGTGAAGTCTTGTGGGTCCAGTGGCTGTAGAGGCATCTCAGTGCTGGCAGGGGCTTCCGCGTGGTTCCCTCAACTCCTGAAGCTCTAGCTGTCTCAGGGGAGCTTCATGTGGCTTTCCCTCGGAAACGTCTCTCAGGGAGGGAGCCCAGAGCTGTCTCCCCACTCCAAGGAGGAAGACAGGAGTTCCCAGAATCCTCAGGAGAAAGCCATGCCCACAGAGGCCTCAATGCCTACTGTCTGATTGACAGGTGAACTCCACCCTTCACTGGTAATGCTCTCAGATTGATAACAGATTACTTAACTCCTACAGATTTCCCTCACCCTTTCCAGAGAAGGAACTTTTCTGGTCAGAGCTTGTGTTCACAGGATGGAACGGTTTGAACAGTGGGTGGAGGGGGGACCTCTGGATCTGCACTGGAGAGGGGGGAAGAATCGGTTCAGGTGGAGGCTGACATTCTTTGAAGGATTTCATGGGCTTGGCCATTTCCTCCTGCTGGGAACCAAAGAGGATGCTAATGGCTTCCCGTGATGAAGATCTTGTGCATATTCCACTCCGACCTTTGGGTTAAGCAGATGTACAGCACCCACAGGATCCACGGAGAGCAGAGGGCTGAGAATGTGCTGGGTAGGTAGTGGGAGACATGGAAAGTAGAGGCACGGATGGAAAACAAGTGCCCACAGTGGGATTCAAACAGGTGCAGGAGTTAGGGAGGGGGCATTGGAGGGGGAGTTGGTCTAGGGGCAGTAATCAGAGAGACAGGGTTGGAGGCACCAGTTCCTGGGCAGTTCGGTGTTCTTGGTCCAGCTTGAGCAGGAAGAAAGTGGTCTTCTAGCGACCTGGAGCCCCACCCTCCATCTCCCCATGGAGGTGGGTGTCCAGGCCCCTAGGGATCCTGCCTACACATAACCTGTGTCTGGGCAATCAGGCAGAGGCCAATGAGCTGGTAGTATAACTCCTTCTTGCACTGGCGCCCCAACTTCTCAGTCTGGCGTCGATCAAGAGACCTGTGTGAGTGGGGGGCAGCGTCTAAGTTTTGGGTCCAGGACTAGGACGCTGCGAAGGGGCGGGCGACTCTCCGGCAGCGCGGCTCCGAGCTCCCGCCCCGGTGGCCGGACGTGGCGCCTCCCCCGCAGCGGCCGGAGCCTGGAGGTGGGGTCGGAGCCGGAGCCCTGGGCGCTGATGTCACCGCGTGGCCGCGGGCGCTCGGGAGTGCGTCTCGGTGGAGCTCAGGTAAGCGCCGGGCCGGGGGCTGGGGGCGGGTGGGGATCCCGGGGATGCGAGCCGGTGGGCGCGCCTGAGGGAGGAGGCGGGGGTGGGAGAGCCGCGGGGGGGCTAGGTCTGGAGGTGTCCAGCTCGTCCGGAATGCTCCCTGCGCGGCTCCAGCAGGCCCCCCCGCACGCCCTTCCCTTCCCAAAGGTGCGGTCAGGAGACCGAGCCGCCAACTGCCGAGACTGCTGGGGAGCGCGCGCGGCGTGGACAACGTGGCCGGGGGTGGGGGGTGGGCTGGGGGGAGGATGTCTTCCCCGGCGACTCCCAGCGCTTGACTTTCTGCACTTGGAGAATCGGGGTCCTTCTCTCTCGAGATCGCGCCGCTCCCCCACACTGGATTTGAGACCTGCCCCGACGGTGGACCCCTTAGAAAAGGCGGAGAAATGTGCGCGCCCGTGGCCATCCGTTCTTCCCGCGGCCCCGCGGCCCCACTCCCTGGACGCACCGCGTGACTCTGCCGCCCCCTGCGGCCGCCGAGACCCGGCCTTCGGGCCAGCTCGGGTGCCCGGAGCTTGAATCTGCAGGTACGTTGTCCGCCCACAGTCTTAAGGCGCCTCCAGTGTCCCTCGTGTCTTGTGTAAAGCCCGGAGCTAGGAGCTTTGGACGTCTTGCACCTGGGCTGGAGCGACCGTGAACCAGCCGCTCCGAGCCCCGAGGCTCCCCGGAGTGGTGTTGGTGCTCCGGGCCCGGAAGAGTAGAGGGGGGCGGGGGGGGGTGGAGGGGGAAGGCGGGCGCAGTCGACTGTGGACTGCAGGAGGCCACAACTTCCCGGAACGCCCCCCGCGACCTAGTCCAAGTGTTCCTTTGGACGAGCACAGGAGTGCCCGGGACAACCCCTCCACACCGCAGTAGAAACGTGGCGGCTTCTGAGAGGCGCGCAGTTCCAATCCCGGTCACTCTCCTACCATGTTTCCAGCCTTCCGTGCATGACCTAAGTGTTCCTTTCACTCACCACAAACTCTCCCCATGAATGATCGCCTCAATGCCTGGCCCTGCCTTCCTGTTAGCCCAGTGGTTCCACTGAGTCCTGGACCTGCATTCTGCCCAGTCGATGGCCCCCCCTGCAAGCACCTCCTTCTTTGGCCTGCCCTTGTTCCAGCACCTCCGTGGGTCCTGGTCTCTCCATCTCCCAGGCCCCCCAACGCCTAGCCTTGGAGTCATTCTTGTTCTCTGTTCCTCCCTGGCACCTTCATTCCGATAACAGATGCCCACTGCTTCCTGACCATCCCCCACATGTGGCCTTTTGCAAGCAGCCATTCCATGCTGCCCCGCCCTCCCCATAGACCAGCCTGTACACCAGCCCAGGCCTCAGAGGGCCAGTCCAAGGCTCACAGGCAGGCCCAATCCTCAGCTGCCATCAGGCTGTTGCTGGGGCCACCGGGGCATGGCCACCTATATAGCCAGTGTGCTGGCTGACCTGAACACTTCTTGTTCTTTATGCTGACATCCTCCCCGCACTCCACCCTCCCACCCCCCACAGCCCCAATCACATACACACTCAGCTGGTTCCTCTTCCCAAACCGATTCTGCCCAGGCACCAACTGACTGTGATCACCGCTCCCACCAGACCCATCAGAGCGCTGAGCTGCTGTGCACGTTTATTATCCGCTCAGGGGGGTTTGCTGTGGTCAGCACAGTAACTCACAAGGAAGAGGTTAACGTCTATAGGTGACAGGTCCTCCCTGCCTGTAGATATGAAGCCAGCATGGACAGGCGTGGGCAGCATGAGCCAGGGCACACTGGGCTCCCAGGTAGGGCTCTGAAGGGTGAGAGTGAGGGTTCTAGCAGGCTGGCCAGTCTGCTCAGAGGAGGTGACTGTCTTTCCCAGGGGCTGCTCTGCAGAGTGCCATGCTTATGTCCACGTCTTCCTGAAGTCCGGGGTGGAAATGACCTTGCAAGCCTGAGTGGGAGGGCCACATAGGCTGGGCTTGGTGGGCACAAAGACTCCCCCAGCTGCATGACGTCAAGATCTTCTGGTCCCCGTCAGCTGAACATCATCTCTTATAAAGTGACCAGATGTCCTGCTTTTGGCGGGACAGTCCCTGATTTCAGACAATTTTTCCTGCTTCCTGCGGTGTTTTTTTTAAAAATCCCGATTTTTGGAAAGCATGCACGACAAGCTAAGGAACGGCAGGAGAATGGGAAGGGAATATACCCCCTCTACACCCCTGTCCCCACCCTCTGTCAATGGTGTCCCGCTTTACCAATGTTACTTTACACTAACACCTCCACCTGCCCCCATGTGGGGTTTCTTAGGTTTCAAGGAAGGAGGGGTAGAGAGTGACTCTGACCTCCAGTTTCTAGAAGACTTCCAAGGAGCTTGCCTTTAGATCCTCACCTCTAGGCCCCCCTACTCTGCATGTCCTACCAAACAGCTGCAGCTCGGCCATGGCAAGACCTCCCAAAACTCACAGCCCATGGGGAGCTCTTCCCCCCAAGTCTCCAGGCAGCCCTCACCCCTGGTGAGAAGATGATCCCAGTCAGGCTGGGCACCGCATGCTCCCTGATTCATCCAGCCCAGGCCCCACCCCCCACCCCGCCCTCCTCCCTCCTGGGACAGGGGAGCTATTCCCTTCGCAGCCAGTTTGGCTCCAGGCTGTGACTACTTGCTCTGTTTGTTCCCAACCATGCCTGGTCCGTGCCCATGATGACAAGTGCTTCACCGTTTGGTTCCTCTCTCCAGAAAAGACTATCCAGAACGAGGAGGGGGTGGGCAGAAGCTATGGAACAGTGCTCCTTTGCCACCCAGGTGGCCCCTAGGGATAGTCCCTGCAAGTCTGTGCCTTCCTTTGCCATTTAACTAATGTTTATTCACACCGATGACTATGAAGGAGTCCCGGTGGCAGAGTGGTTACGGGATGAGCTGATCAATGCGAGGTCAACAGTGTGAAGACACCAGTGCTCAGAAGGAAAAAGAGGAAGCTTTCCCTCCTAAAAAGTTACCGTCTCAGGCTGTGCCTGAGGCAGGGGCTGCTATACCCTGCCCTAAAGAGTCGTCAGGAGTTGGAAGTGCCCAATGGCAGTGGAGTTTGAGTTTTTAATGACTGTGTGTCAGTCAGTACAGAGCTGGACAAGAGCAGGGCCTGCCCTCAGGAAGCTCAGGGGTGGGACTGGCAGAGGAAATCACAAGCCAGCCAACAATTCTTTGCAGTGGTGAATGCTGTCACGGGGCAAGCTCGGGACACTGTTGAAGTCCCCAAAGGTCAGAGGCCCTCTGAGCAGCTGAGGAGCAGAGTGCAGGACAAAGGAGGAGGGGGAACCCTCATTCCCAGACAAAAGCCAGTGTCTCCAAAGCAGGGACTCCTCCCCACCCCCTCCTGGACTCTGCCAATAGCTGAGGAATTCAGGCTTTATAGGAAGCTCTGGCTGCTGGGATGGAGGGGGTGGGGAAGGGGAAGCTAGTTTTCAGCAGTCTGTTTCTAGGAAATTGATTCTGGCTGCAGGGAGCTTAGAGATGGGTCCAGATTCCAGGCAGGGCTCTGCCCTGTGTGTGTGTTCCCGGGCACAAACCGTACCCAGCAGGGCCTCTGTGCGATCTATAAAGCGGAGGTAACAGTGTGACAATGGAAAGAGGTCTTTCTACAAGCATGTGGACATAGCCAGCACAGAGAGGGGAAGGAAGAGGGTGACAAGACCCCTGCCCTAGGATCAGGGTCGACCCACCCCCGACCTCCTCCTTTCTTGGCACCTCTACAACCTCAGAAAGCTCCCAACCATTGTTTAACAGAGCGAGATCAGAGGTGATCCAGATGGCCACTGGGAAGCAGCCTGGGTGGGACAGGTTAGAAAAGGAAAGAGAAAATTCACTGTGCTGTTGCCCCAGGAGGTGCTTTTGGGGGGCCTGTCGCCTTGGGGAGACCCGGTGGGAGCCAGCTAGCCTCTGGTTGAAGGCTGAGGTCATCCACCTCCGGAGTTGTTATGCAGGGCTTAACTACTGCCGGTGCTTGGTCAACCCCCCAAAATCCACCAGGTGAGGTCGGGGGCTGCGCTAACACCAACCCAGAGGCCCTCACCCGCCGCACTCTCTATGCTCTCACAGAGCCAGGTGGCCTCCGCGCCCGTCCCGAAGCCATGGATGCCCTGAGTCCCCAGGGCGACAGCGCCTCGCTGGCCTCTCCCACTCGCGGCCTGGACCTGAGACGTCTGTCGGCCCGTGCCGACTCGGCCTACAGCTCCTTCTCGGCGGCCTCCGGCGGGCCCGAGCCGCGCACGCCGTCGCCCGAGCCCGGCCCCGACCCCGGCCCCGGCCCCGGCCCCGGCCCCGGCCCCTATCTGGACTGGGACTACGTGCGCGTGGTGTGCGGCGGCGGCAGCGGCTCGGGCCCGGCCGGTGACCCGCCCGCCGCCGGCCTTCGCACGTGCCCGCGGCCCGCGGCCGCCGCACTCGGTGGGCCGCGGCCGCCGGAGCTGCGCGGGGCCCGGGGCGCCTTCAGCAGGCAGGCCACCCCGCTGCTGTTCGCGCTGGCGGCCGAGGCGGCGGCGGCGCGGACCGTGGAGCCGCCCAGCCCGCCGGCCTCGAGGGCTGCCTACCGCCAGCGGCTGCAGGGCGCCCAGCGGAGGGTGCTCCGGGAGACGTCCTTCCAGCGCAAGGAGCTCCGCATGAGCCTGCCGGCCCGCCTGCGGCCCTCCCCGGCACACCCGCGCTCCGCCTCCCTCAGCCACCCGGTGGCCGTGGCGGAGGTGGAGCGGCCGCGCTGCCGGACCCCCGCGCCAGGAACCGGCGACCGAGGGCACCTAGGCAGCCAGCAGCGGGACTGGTGCTTCTCGGTGCCAGGGAAGCTCGATCGCGTGGAGCAGGGCGCTGGGCCCGCAGGGAAGTGCCCAGCAGAGGCTTGCTCTGCCCCCGGCCCCATCTGGCTGGAGCCCCAGGGTCTGCAGCCTGGGGCGGAGTGCGAAGGCCACCAGGCCCCAGGGTTGCCGGGGACCCAGCTCCGAGGCTCAGCAGACCAGGCGCTTGGATCCTCGAAGCTCCGAGAGGCTTACAGGCCAGCCAGCCGGAGTCAGCATGCTTCCAGCGAAGACTTGGGCTGCTTGGGAGGCCCAGGTGGGATAATATGCAATGTCGAGGTATGGAAAATTGGGGGGAGGGGGGCATCCCAGAGGGGTGAAATGCATCACCTAGGAGACTGAAGCTTTATGCACATCTGATCAACCGTTTGCCTTTCCAGGCCATTCCCCAAGGAGCAGACCCCCCCAGAGCATTGTGTCAAGGCAGACCTCCCAGGTGAGATGCAAGGGCCACTGTGGATTCCAAAGCTGGGGTTGGCAGCTGTCATAGCTCTTGTCCAAGGGAGGAGCGGCCTCCCCCATGCAGCACCAAGAGCTTTGTGTGGGCATGGTGGCCTCCTGAAGCTTAGCGGGTACTTGTTAGGCTGCTGACATCAAGGCCGGCAGTTCAAAACCAGCAGCCCCTTTGCAGGAGAAAGAGGAGACTCTAACTCCCATAAAGATTGCAGTCTTGGGACCGCACAGGGACAGTTCTACTCTGTCTTAAAGAGTCACTCTGAATTGGAGTCGGCTTGATGGCTGTGAATTATTTCATTTTAGTAGACCCCTGGAGCCATTTTGGTCTAAAGGAGGGTCCCTGCCTACAGGCTCCTGGCTCCCGAGGTGGGTGCATCCACATGCCCTACGAAAAGCCCCCAGGACAGCCCCGCAAACCGTGAGCAGAAGGTGGCCACCCGGCTCCCTTCCCTGCCAGATGATGATGTTTTTCTGGAAGAAGCTCCCTGGGTCCGAACGAGGTCACCACCAGACGCCTATCTGCCTCAGGGACTCCCCACCAGGTAAATGTCCTCTTGTTCCAAGAGAAGTGAGTTACTCACCCTTCCTCCTGAAGGGACCGGCCTCCAGCCTGACTCTCAAATCTAGTGGGTGGGAGTGGAGGTAAATGGCCCTTGGAAGCCACCACGTGTCTATGGTTCGAACTTTTTCTAATCCCATGTCTTTTTTCAATTCTAGTGCCTGTGCCTCTAATCCACAGGATGGAGTTGACCTGGACGAAAGGGCTGGCCAGGTTACGGTCACCCCAGAACCGCCTCCCCAGGATTCCCCAGCAGCTGCAGGGGCAGGCAGCAGCTGGCAGGGGGCGAACGGTTCTGGGGTCACGTGCTGTGACTCCTCTGGAAGTGCAAGTCCTGACCACGCAACCGATGAGCCCAGCAGACTGCTCGTTGTACAAACCCCTGCACTTGCAGAAACTGGCTCTCGCAAACCTCTCCCAGTGGATGCTCTGAGACCTGCAGGCCGTAGTAACCAGAGTCTTTCTGGCCACACGGCCCTGACCCAGGGCACTGGCAAACCAGGTTCCAGGCCAGTATGGCCCCGTCAGCGGCTCGAAGAGCTGGTTCAGGAGCTGGCCAGACTGGATCCCTCACTGAGAGACACCCTTACGGCCCAGCCCAGCCCCGAGCCCCCCCTGGATGTGTTGGATGGACTGATCCCCTTGGCCGAGGTATGGGCTGCCATGGAACCAGCCTGTGGGGAGACTGGAGAAGTGGCGGCCGGGACTTCCGAGCCAAGGTGAGTGAGTGACGGGCACCAGGCCCTCCGGGGATTCTAAACCTGACCCTGTGTGTGGCCAACCCAGGGAGCTCTGGCTCTGTCCCCAGGTCCTATCTACTGAGTTACGTCCAGTTCCAGACCACTTCTCAGGAGGAGACAAGTCCCGAACACATGCATACCACCGCATGCCCTATCCCTGACCAGCCATATGGCCAGGCCCCCTTTGAACCAACCAACAGCCTCCAGGCCAAGAAGGTGAGTGCAGAGGGAAGATGTGGAGGGTGAGAGGTGAGAGGCCAGGACCTGGATGGAAAAAGTGAGCCCCTGACCCCAGCCCAAGGGACTCTGGTGGCCTCATGGGTTACCTGCTAATGGGAAGGTCAGGAGTTTGAGGCCACTGGCTGCTCAGGAGAACGATGGGCAAAGTTACAGCCTCTGAAAAGCAGAGGCACTTCTCTACTCTGTCCTGTGGACTCAGTGGATTGGGATCCACTGGCGGGCAGTGAGTTTGTTTTTTGGCTGGTAGGTGGAGCTCGCGGACCTCCTCCAAAGGATGCTTGGAGACCTTCAGGCTGAGCAGGAGCGGCTGCAGTCAGCGGCCCAGGCCTGGACCAGGCGCTGCGCCGCTCTGGAGTCCGCCATGGGCCAGACCTGTTCCCCGCGGGAGCTCGAGAGGTTCCGCCGCTTCCTGGCAGACCTGGAGCGCGTGCTGGGGCTGCTGCTGTTGCTGGCCAGTCGCCTGGCCCGCGTGCGTTCTGCCCTGATCCGAGTGGGTTCACGCGGCGACCCTGAGGAGCGGGTAAAAGGGGTTCAGGCCGTGGGGGTGCGGGGCGCAGAGGGGCCCGAGTCTGCCACCGGAACCAGGCCAGGAGTGGTTCACAGTGCCCTCTCCCTGCGCTTCCAGGCCTCTCTGCTGCAGCGACTGCGGCTCCTGGAGCGGCAGCAGGAGGACGCCAAGGAGCTGAAGGAGCACGTGGCGCGGCGGGAGCGGGCGCTGCGCCAGGTGCTGGTGCGGACGTTGGCAGCGGCGGAGCTGCGTGCCTACTGCGGCCTGCTGGCCAGCAAGGCCGCCGTTCTGGCCCAGCAGCGCAGCCTGGACGAGCAGCTCCGCCTCCTCCAAGACCAACTGGACATCGTCAGCGATGACCTTGGCCATCGCGCCCCGCCCTCCAGGCCCGCCTGGCCCCCCGGGAGCCGACCTCGGGATAAACCACCCTTCCCTCCCCCCTTCATCTAGCTCTCGGTGGCTCGGGCGGGGCTGCTGGCCCTGCTTCCTTCCCACCCTCCGATGGCAGCGGACGGACACTGGTGGACTTGGTGCTTGGCCCTTGCGGGTGGGGGGTGGGCGGGCACGCTAGGCTGGACTTCCGGCGCCCCCCAGGATACTCCTTTGATATGTTCTTGCTCAAGTCGCGGGTATTTGGTAATGAACTTAATGGGTCTTAAAAATTGCAGTATTCTCCCCCTTTTTTGTGAGGAAAGAGGGCCTCCTTGTGCCGGGTGTGGCGAAGAGATAAGGAGAGGGAAATTTCACCTTTAGACATCATGTGATGTGACGTGTGTTCGTTTCTCCAATAAACATGGACCAGCGCTGGGTGTGTGCTGCCTGGAGCATACTGGAGTGGCCCAGGATCCTCCTGTGTAAGAACTGCACACCCCAGCCAGACCGACTGGAGGGTGTGGAGAAGCAGGCTGTGAAATCGGGGGTGGGGGAGAGAGCTGAGCCCTGGTGGTGTAGTTGTTTGCAGGACTATAGCCCACTGAGTTGACGGGTCAAATCCAGCAGCAGCTCTCCAGGAGCAGGGCTGGGCCTCCTCCTCCCACCAGAGGGCAATGATGCCCCCCCAAAAAAAGAAACGGGGATGGGGGGGTTCAAGATAGATCCTGGGCCCTCACCTGCACTGCCTAATCATCCCTGGTTGGTCTGGGGGACTGCACTGCCCCCAAAGTTTAGGTCCTCGGGTCAACTGGTTTCTACCCAAGCTGCCAGCTTCAGTTACAGAGGGGTGTGTGTGTGTGTGTGTGTGTGTGTGTGTGTGTGTCCTGTCTCCCTCAAGAGTTAGACGATTCCCCCCAAATTAAAAATGGTTTCAGAGGCTTGCTGCCTAAACACCCCACCACACGTCCTGTATACTAAGCATTTGGGAACAGTCATTCCAAGACCTATCTTCCTCTTCTCAACTGTGTTTTCAAAACTGAGCTTGCCTATCTTTCCTTTTTTTTTTCTTTCTTTCTTTTTTTTTTTTGGGGGGGGGGCATCACTGCTCTTTGGTGGTGGGAGTAGGAGGCCCAGCCCCACTGCTGGAATTGAACCTCTGTCCCAGTGGGCTGCAGTCCTGCGCACAACCACTACGCCACCGGGGCTCAGCCCTATCTTTCCTTTTTCTTGTTTTAATGTTATTTTTACAGTTTAACAGTTTTCTTTACATATAATTCATATACCATACAATTCAATGGTTTACGTATGTTTAAGGTGTGTGTGTGTGTGTGTGTAGTCAAATCATCGCCACAGTCAATGTTAGACCAATTTCTTCATTTTTGTACTCGTTCTTAGCTCCCCATTTCCCATCAACCTCCCTGCCACAACTCTAAGTGGAAAAAAAGCAATCTAGGTACTGTCTGTATAGATTTACCTATCCTGAATTTCATGTAAAGAACATCATACAGAAAGCAACAAAAAGAAAAGAACTACAGTGGGCTGAGCCCCGGTGGTATAGTGGTTGAGTGTGGGACTGTGGCCCACTGGCTTGGCAGTTCAAATCCAGCAGCAGCTCTCCAGGAGCAAGGCTGGGCCTCCCACTCCCACCAAAAGAACTACAGTAACAAAATACATAACAACTTCCATCCATAAGAAAGAAGAAAATAATAGAAATTAGAACACAGAGAAGGAGTCAGAAGGGAAAACAAGTGATAAGGTGTTAAATGTTGACCTAACTCTTATCTTCCTTCAATGACTTTCCAGTGCACTCTGAGGGCGACACCCTCACATTCACAGTCCTGGCCAATGGTCACAGGAAATTCAAGGGAGGCTTAATCCCCATGGGGACTCTGCACATGGGTCTTAGCGCCCCCTCCCCGCATCATCCACAGCCTTCTGCAAACCCACCCGCCTTTCTTTCGCAGAGCCCACTGGGTCAGACCTGAAGAGGGTATTTGGGGCTGGGAGTTGCGGGGTGGGGAGTGGGGGTGTGGAGAGAAATGGAGGGTCTGGAGGCTCTGCCCTGTGGGCCTGAGGATCTGAAGAGACAGCTTGGGTTGTGTGTCAGAGAGGCAGATCTGGGGGTGGGTGGGTGGGTTGGGGGTGTCAGTGGGATGTTGCAGGCCGGTACAAAAATGGGAACAAGCTCCTCTCCTCTGAGCACAAACAGAATCTGGGAGAAGCCAATACGTTGTTGTCAGCTACTGTGTAGTTGATCCCAACTCCGGTTGCCTCTGAGTGTGTCCCAGAGTGGCCATGTTTTCCTGGCTGTGACCTTTGAGAAGCCCCAGTCTTCAGGGGGTGAGGAGTTCACACTGAGAACGCCTCGGCTAGTGGTCAAACCCATAACCACGTGCACCACCGGCACCTCCAGATCCCAAGATGTGCCTGTGGACATCGGCTTCCATGTGTGTAGCGGCAGAAGCCAGAGGCAAGTCCACTGTGGAAGCAAACGTTCCATTTATTTTCGGAACTGGGGCACATGAAGGCATGTGCGTGTGTATTTAAAGCCAACTGACCCCAAAGTGAGAAATTTCTGCTTCTGGGCTTGTTTTCTGATGCTTATTGTCACTAAGTGCAACTGGATGGGGAGTTTAAATGGTCCTATTCATACCCAAAGCATTCATTCTAACAGTCGTACTATTGAGCACAGAACAACGCTCACATTGTGCCATTTTATAAAAACCATATGGGGCTCCTGCTGAGCCCACCGCTGCTCTAACATTATGCTTCCCTCCTCCCCTCCCCGCCTTTGAACGTGGTGGGCGGGGCCTCCCTCCAAGGCCCTCAGCCCTGAGGGCAGCTCCCTCTGAGAGATGGGCTCTGAAAGCAATCCTCTTGGTTCCTCTGCCTCTTGCCAGATAACAATCCCCCTTGCCCTCTTCCATTATGACCGTCTCAGGAACACAACATTGTCCATCCCGCCATTTTAGATAAGACACTCCCAGCTGGAAGGTTGAATCTGCCATCGTTCTGCTAAATCGTACTTTGGTTCCATTCTGGGCTTTTTACCAAGGAGGAAGAGGAGTCCCCTCTACTTGTCCTGAGGAGAGTCTTGGGGCGGGCGCTGTGCTGCCGTGTGTGGCAGTTCAAGCCCACTCAATGCTCTGTGAGAGGAAGCAGTGCCATGTGCGCCTGTACAGAGCGACTGTCTTGTACACTCCACAGACCGGTTTCTGAGACATGGGTTCTTGTCCCTGTCAGACAGAGAGAGCCCTCCCAATAAGACCACCCTCTCACACCCAGCTTGCTTCTTTCTGTCCTCTTCCTGCCCCCCTTATCTCTCTCCCTGACTGTGGAACCCTCAGAGCGTAAGGCTGACTGCCCCATACACATTTGGAACGCTACCACAGAGAGAAGGTGACCTGGTGGTTCAGAGTTCAGCCAGAAAAGTGGGAGGTCGGAATCCACCAGTTGTTGTGCCAGGAAAAAAGAGCTGGCTGCCTCCGTAAAGATAACAGTCAAGGAAGCCCTAGACAGTCCTTCTACTCCATCTTACAGGCCCACTGTCGTCTTCATAATGATTAAGAGGCAGGTGAGTCCCCTCTGACCACAGTCCAGGCCTGTCTGCTGTCAACCAGAGGATACTGTGAAGTCCATTGTGGCAGATGTAATCAGGGTACAATATCATCATGGCTTATCTTTCTTTTTTTCCACCCCCCCCCCAGGCGATCTTTCTTTTGGTCCAATTTTACTTGCTTCAATTTTTAATATCCTCTACTTTTTTTTTCCCACGGAGGGCTTCCTATGTTCTGTTTTGTCATTGTTTTCCTCCCTCTTGTTTTTGTTTTGTTTTCTTTTTTTTTTTTTAGGCATCACTGCCCTCAGGTGGTGGGAGTAGGAGGCCCAGCCTTTGCTCCTGGGAGCCGGAATTGAACCTCCACCCCAGTGGGCCGCAGTCCCGCGCACAACCACTACGCCACCGGGGCTCAGCCCCTTGTTTTTGTTTTCTATGGTTCTGTGTATATTAAATCCAGGACAGGCACATCTAAGAGACAGTGAGTGACTGGCTCAATCCTTAGGGGA
>PVJH01040722.1:0-15477 GCA_004026705.1 Nesogale talazaci
AAGGGTCGTGGCTTTGAGGAAGGTTGAGAGCCACTGGTGTATTTGGACGTGACGTTGAACCTGAGATGTACTGCTCTGGTGATGAGCGAGACCTGTGCAGACTGAGTCCGTCTGAAAAGCCCTCCACATGCTCAACTCTCTCCGGGAGGGAGGTCAGCAGCCCCGTTGCTAAAAGGCCACCAGGTACAAAGTGGGCCTGACCTCCAGTGAGAACAGCACTGCTGAGGGAGTGCCTGGGATGTATATTTTTGGTGTCGTTCTGGCTGCTCAGACCCCATGGTCCCTGTCTATTTTTCAGAACTGGCCTTACAGCTTTCTCATGATTGCTGTAAGTGCATCACCGACCTGCCAAAAAGATACCTTTCCTGTACAGTCAGCATAGGCTGAAGCTGTGAAAGATCTCGTTTTGCTTAGATCCACAATCAGTGCTCAGGGAAGCAGTAGTCAAGAGGTCAGTAGAGGCGCTGCATTCAATAAATCTGCAGCAGGCGATCTCTGTAGAGTACAAAAAAGCAAGGATTTACTCGGGGGACTGCGGTGGGCTTGACCCAAGTCATGGTATTTTGGATTGTCTCCTATTGCGTGTGAAAGCTGGACATTGAATAAGGAGGACTGGAGGGGAATCGATGCGTTGGAACCCTGGTGCAGGTAAAGAATATGAGAAGTACCAAAGACAACTAAAAGGGCAAACAGGTATGTCTTTGGAGAAGTTGAGTCTGCGTGCCCCTTAGAGGCAGAGATGGTGAGAATTCCTCCTTCTTACTTGGGGTATGGTGTCTCTCAGGAGGCAGACTAGGGAGACCAGTCCCAGGAGAAGAACATCGAGCTTGGTAAATGGAGGGACAGTGAAAAGAGGACAGCCTCCATGGACTGACCCACGGTCTGCAACAACGGGCTGAAGCATGGAGCCGGTGGTGAGGAGGGACAGTGCCTGGCAGCATTTCCTTCTGTTATGCACAGGGTCACCATGGGTCAGAACAGACTTGATGGCACCTGACAGTATCAGTGAAAACAATAATACATTAACCAGGGTACTTTTCTGTTGCTTGCAAACTAAAAGGTAGTAGACAGGTACACAGTTACCCACCCACACGCCCACCCATCCATCTATCCACCCACCCACTCAACAATCCACCCGTCTATCTATTCATCATCCACCCACCCACCCAGTCTTTCCTTTGAGGAATATCTCCTGGGCAGCTCACACATACCAGGCTCTATTTTAGGCACCGGGGACAAAAGACTGGACAATAAATACATGCTTCCTGCTCCCCTGGCGCTTACTGTCCAGCAAAAAAGGAACAGAGCAAACACTGGCACCATCCGTCACTGTGGCAGAGAGGTCGGAGGAGACCAGGTGGTTAGCTCCAACGTGGCAGAGGAGTTGACGTCTAAGCTAAAGCCCAAGAGACAAGGAGAGGAGGACAAGAACTCAAAAGGCGGAAAGCAAGACCAAGACCATGCAATTGGGCTCAAACGAAGGGAAGAAGGAATGTACAGGGAGTTGACGTCAGAGAACAGCCAGCCAGTTTATTTATTTTAACAGTTTTTCAGGCTTCCCTGCCCTCTGGTGGGAGGCCCCGTCTTGCTCCTGGAGAGCTGCTGCTGGATTTGAACCAAAAAGCCAGTGGGCCACAGTCCCGCACTCAACCACTACGTTACCAGGGCTCAGCCCCTATTTTAACAGTTTTATTGAAAATTTTCTCTTCTTTTTGTATCCGATATTATTGACTCCCCATTCTCTCACCCTCAATCTCACTTTACGTAACCTTAAGAAACTGTTAGGCCAGGTGCTCTTTCTATAGGTTTACCGATCCTGGATTTCATATACAGAAAAACTTACCCAAACCTACATAAAAAAAAAAAGCAATGACAACAAAAGACTCCAATAACATTAACAAAATAAAGCAGAGGAAAAACGCCAATAGAAAAGAAAACAGAAAATATGAAAAGTGAGAACAAATAAAAAATGGGTCAAAAGGGAGAATATGGAATAAGGTGTTAAATTGTAGCCTAACGGGCTGAGTCCCAGTGGCGTAAGTGGTTGAGTGCGGGACTGCAGCCCGCGGGGTTGGTGGTTCAAATCCAGCGGCAGCTCTCAGGAGCAGCGCTGGGAGCTCCCATGACCACCAGAGGGCAGTGATGCCTCCCCAAAACAAAACAAACAAACAAGAAATGGTAGCCTAGCTCCATTTATGGTCGTCCACTATCCCGTGGACTCTGTCTGCCAGCAAAGCTGCTCCCACCTCTTGCCATGGGCCAGAGGGGTCTCACCAAAGGCTTCTGCAAACCGAGCACGCTTTGTTGTTTTTGTTGTTGTTGTTGTTTTTGTGGGCATCACTGCCCCTGGTGGGAGTAGGAGGCCCAGCCTTGCTCCTGGAGAGCTGCTGCTGGATACGAACCACCAACCCTGAGGGCTGCAGTCCCGCACTCAACCACTGCGCTACCGTGGCTCAGCCCCCGAGTGCTCTTAATTTAGGTTCTAATACCGTTCTCTCCTCTAGTCTTTTATCTTATTATTTAGAATCCTAAGCTCACACAGGCTGGTTGCTTCTTCTGGGTGGACATAGGTGAAACCTCATTTAGATGACTGCTTGTTTGAAGGCAGCTCTTTATGACTCCAGATGCGATTCTTTCTGGTCGCTGGGCACCAACAGTCAGTCAGTTCAGATTACACAACTGTGGCATCCTCGCCAAAGAAGGTGCCCATTTTGCTCTAAGTTGTATGGAAGGCTGTAAGCCAGGAACTGACATGGATTGAGTGGCTGACTTATTCCTTGATCATTTTGGCTTTTTATGGTAGAGACTTGTAGGGAGTTAGCAGGATCACCCAGGAAGCAGCTGCACCTGTTTCTGCCCACAGGTTTGATGAGGTGTGTCCTTGAGCCAAGTATTGGCCATGGAGATGGAGCTGGGAGAATGGACTGTGTCATAGAAGCTCTGGGTAACAGATCTACCATCTATCTATCTGTTCATTTGTGGTGCTAGCATGGTGGCTGGCATGTTGCTATGATGCTTGAGGCGATGTCCCTGATATGTCAGAGAGACCAGCAGGGTCACCCGTGGTACACAGGTTTCGGCAGAGCCCCAAGACAAAGACTAGGAAGAAAGTCCTGGATATCGACACATGAGAGTTAGCCAAAGAAAAGTCTGTGGGTCACACCATGATGGCAACATAGGTACAAAAGTGTTTGACACAATGATGCACTTGAACTAAGGGACTCGGTTGAACTCTGGTGACACGATGGTAATTCCTTCACCGTGAGACAACTGGGGCTTGTGACAAAAGCTGTAAGAGCCCCCAATAAAATGATTTATAAAAAGAAAAGCCCCTGGATCACAACAGAACATCACCCACTAATTTGGGGAACAGAGGCCCTGGTTTGGTCAGGCACCCACAATGTATACACGCTGCAAGAGTAGGTGAGGGTGACAAGTCCCGGGCAGCATGTCCTTCTGTCAGTTTGGAGGTTGCTGTGATGACCAAAGCCAGCTCGCTGACAAGCAGCAGCAACAACACATCACCAGCAGCAGCAGCAGATAACTTAAACCGTGACGCATTTTGACGCCTCCAGGAAAAATCAAAATAGAAAATTTTCTTTTTTCTATCAACTTTGGTTAAAGAAAGCACTTGAACTAAGGGACTTGGTTGACCTCTGGTGACAGGACGGTGATTCCTTCACAGTGAGACAACTGGGGCTGCACCTGTCTTTCAATTCAGCCACCTTTCGCGGGTCTCGGTGCGAGTCCCGATGGTCTGAGACCAGTGCGCCAGCCCACGCCTCGCTCTCCGCCTTCTTCGTTTTCTGGTTTTCATGAATTCTCCAGTCAGGTCTAATGCTGGTGGCCTTGTGGTAGCGATTTGGAAGATGGTGTGATGGTGGAGGAGTTGAGCCTTGTGCAATTTTTTTTCTCCAGCCTTTTTGTCCTCTGTACTGTTGGGAATTTAGGCAACAGAGTGACTCACCTTATCTAAACACGATACATACTTTTAAATTTCACCATTCAAATCCCTGCCTGTGCTGAGGTGTTTGCAGCACCAACAGATCCAAAGGCTTCCTACCCATCTTGCCTGTGATCGTCTACATTCGGCGTCTTTGTGTGTGTTGCATGAGTCTGAAGAGGACTTTCTAGATGGCTGTCGGACAGATGGACTGGAATATTTCCTTGATGTACAGTTGCTCTTCTATATAAAACTCGTAGACACCTAAGAATTTCTATGGATTTGTTTCTCTAGTCTACTCAGACTCACACAGTCTTGAACTTTTTTAAGTAACATTTTTATTGAACTAGCACTTGCATAATGTTCATTCCTTTCCCATATACAATTCCATAGCCAAAGGATTCAATAAATCATGAAATAAAAATTAACCAAAAATTCCACGGCTCAAAGCAAGGGTGTTACTTTGAGGACCAAGTTGTGCCTGACCCAGCCACGGCCTCATCCCCAACCTTTTCTGCATGTGAGCCTTGGACATGGAATAAGGAAGACCAACAGGGAACTGATGCTGACCAAAAGTATGGACAGGACCATGGGCTGCCAAGAGGACAGCTGTGTCTGTCTTGGAAGGAGTACATGGCCAGAGGGCTCCTTTGTAGCAAGACAGGTGAGACCTCCCCACACACATTTCAGACCTTGTGTCGGGAGGGGCTGGTCCCCGGTAAAGGACATCGTGCTTGGTAAAACAGAGGGACAGCAAGAAAGGGGAAGGCCCTGGACAAGATGGATGGACACGGCGGCTGCGAGGAGGAGATGAAAGGGAGCAGCAGGGGTGGGGAAGGTGCTTGGGGGCTGGGGGCTGCTTCATTCCACTGTCCGTCAGGCCATGCTCAGTCAGAACTGCCTTGATGGTGCCTAACAATGCCACGACCCCTTCATGAGGATAGAAATGGAGTGCGGGCCCCTTCCAGGAACAAAGGCATGTGCTTGCTCTTGATCCCATGAAATACACCCCGAAGAAGAATGCAATCTCCTTCCAGAGGAGAACATATTCCTAGTGTACTCTCACCGACTCCACTCCAGTCTTAGGAGGTGTGGAGAGAGCCGATTCTCTCTGGGAGGTGGTCCCGGGGAAGATTTTGACACCTGGGGACAGTGTCTGCTTCTTGTGAACCTCTGAGCAACTGGCCAGTTGGATTTGATTTGTCAAGTCAATGTCTCAGGGGTCTTCTACGAGTGCCACTGCCGCAAACCACCGAAGCATAATCTTTTCTTGGATGGACAGAAGGCCGTCTAACTGCTGTCCTGTCCTGAACCTTGTCAGGATTTCGAAACCAAGATGTGCTTTCACTAAGGGATGCCCACAGTGGGGACCCCTTCGCCTGCTGGCCCTGTGGGATGAGATGCTGCCCTTGCACAGGCCAGGGGGCAGGTCCCTGTGCTCATCTGTCCTCCGTCGCCTGCCTTTTAAGGAAGCACGCTGTGTTCTGCAGGCGTGCTGCTTGGCCTCTTAGCCGCACACATGGAACCCATAGCTGGCCCCTAAGCAGGGGTGGGGTGTGGGGGTGTGCAGGGCAGCTGCCAGCATGGCAGAGAGCTAATAATAGCAGGCGTTGCTCAACAGGCCGTGTTGTGTTTCCATCTGCTGATTGATGAGGTCCTGGCACTACCTCCTGGGTCACATCAGGACCATGCCAATTCTTTTGTTCAGCAGAAACCGCTGCTCTTCCTCCACCCAGAGAACTGGACCTGAGAGAGACTCGGTGACTGGAGGCTGCCAATTCCCTGGTTCACCAGCACCCAGGAGCTCTGTCATTTGTCCCCAGAGAACTTCAAAAGGGAGTCACTCCAAGAAACGCTGGAGCAGCCCCTGCAGCGGTGTCTCTGAGATCAAGCTCACCTGCTCAGGCCCTCGTGGTCCCATGGGGTCTCACTGTGACACGTGGACTAAGTGGAATCAAAGATGCCCACATCTTCGAAGGGGGAGGGGGAGGGTTCTGAACTCATCAGTCTACAGGAGGTTTAAGGCATTAGGGAGAGCAGGGGCCAGGTAGGAGACTCCACTTTAGAGCTGTACAAGCTTGGCCATTTGGAGATATTCTTGCCCAAACACACCAGTCTTTTAGGCAAAGCTGGTCCCTGAGCCACCCTTTGGCAGTCTCTGGTTGAGAGAAGTTGTGCTAAGTTGGTATTTCAAGGAAACCTGGCTGTGTCTGATCATCTGTTTTTGATGGTGCAGCGAAGCCCTCATGGTTTACTGCCTCCTTTTCCAGGTGTGCTGGCCTCCAGGGAGGGTTCTCTCCGAAGACGCACCCACCATACCTGAGATGTGGAGACGAACGCTAGATATGTCAATGGATTTTGACACACTTTACCAGAAACACTAACTTAAGAGCAATCCGTCCTTTAGAGGCAGCCCTGCTCTGTACCTACATGCATGAAGGGGCCACCGAAGATATGAATGCTGGGGCCAAATGTGGTGCAGAAGGCAGGTGTTGCCCAACTCTTAGCAAGAAAAGTGTCTGCGGTCTTAAAAATGTGTCTTAGAAGAAGCAGCCATTGAAGTGGAGCGTCAGCTAAGCCCACACGAAGAAAGCAAACTGTGCGATCCAAGGATTGCTGGATCATAAAATCCAAGGTCAGCGGAAGGAATTGTTTTGAGCTTAAATTTGGAGCACCCAGTTTGCAGAAGGCTCCAGAGGGCAGTGGAAGCCCCAAGCCCATTTGCGGAATTCCTTCAATTGAAATCCCTTGGACCATTGACCAGGGATTGAAATAGCCTTGCCCTCAGAGATAGTGCATCAGAAAATGAATGCAATGAAGAGATAGTTAGGTTCAATTTTAATATCTTATCATTTGTTTTCCCTTTGTCCCATTCTTAAATTTGTTCTATTATTTTTATGTTCTTTTGGATTGAGATTGTTTTGCATTTTGCTATTGTTGGCAGTGGAAGTGTTTGTAGGGTTTTCTTTCTATAAAATCCAGAAAATTTCTATAAAATTGTCCATTTGCCATGTGGTGGTGACCTGTGTGTTGCTCTGACACTGCAACTTAAGTCACTGATGTCACCAAAATGTCAGTGGGTCACACCAAGGGAACAGGCTTCAGCAGCGCCTCCATCCTCAGGACGGACTGTGGCAAAGGGACAGGCTGTCCACTTCAGAAGCAGTAGTCACCGAAAACCCTGCAGGTCGCATCTCAACATTGTCAGATACTGAGACGCTTATGAACAGAAGCAGAGCATTGCCAGAGAAGGGGCCAGAAGACGACCCTCCGCAGGTCAGAGGCTCTCAAAAGATGGCTTCAAAGAGCTGCCTTCTCCGAGCAGCACTAACCTTATTGACGTGTCAAGGCTGTGAAAGAAGAGCTTTGGGGCTCTCCAGGAGCTGATGGGTCACAATTCGAACAGCAGCAACCATCAACTAATGACGGGAACTTGGAATGTATGAAGTATCAAGGTAAGAAAATTGGAATCTGTCAAAAATTAAGGGGAACATATAAAGATCAATATTGTAGTCATTAGTGACCTGAAATGGACCAGTATTGGTTATTTTCAATGAGAAATATCATATGATTTTCTATGCCAGGAACGACAGATTCAAGAGGAATGGTGGTGTTGCATTCATTGTGAAAAAAAAAATTTTCAAGATAGACCTTGAAGTATAAGCTTATCTGTGATAGGCTCATATCTGTCCATGTGCAAGGAAATCCCTTTAATGTAACTATCATTCAAGGTTATACACCAACCACTGATGTTAGTGATGCAGAAATTGAAGAATTCTACAAATATCTTCAGTCTGATATTGATAAAAATATGCAATGGTGACTACTGGGGATTGGAATATAAAAGTTGGAAACAAAGAGGAAGGAAAAGTAGTTGGAAAATATGATTTTGTTGTAGAAGCAAAGCTGGAAATTTTAGCATAGAATTTTGCAAGATGGATAATGTCTTCACAATTCCTGTTTTTTTTTTTTACATGAAAAGCTGCTACACACATAGGCTTTTCCAGATGGAAACACAGAAGTCAAATTGACTACATCTGTGCGAAGAGAGGGTGGAGAATCTCAATATCAGAAGGGAAAACTAGGCCATGGGTTGATTTTTAGAATAGACCCTCAATTGCTCCTATGCAAGTTCAAGCTGACGCTGAAGTAAAATTAAAACAAGTCCACAAGAGCCAAAATATAACCTTGAGTCTAGCCCACCTGAATTTCCAGAAAAATCTCAAGAAGGGAATTCCTGAACACTCATGACAGAAAACCAGATGAGCTGTGGGATGACATTGGGAACACCATACTTGAAGAAAGCAAGAGGTCTATGTAGCACGGGGAAGAAAGAAAAGAACGAAATGGGCGTCAGAAGAGACTCTGAAACTTGCTCATGATCCTAGAGAAGCTAAGGCACATGGAGGAAATGGTAGATCCAGTGAGCTGGACAAAGAGTTTCCAAGGTAGCTCTAGAAGACAAAGCAAAATCTCGTCATGAATTACGTAAAGATAGAGAGTTAAATGGCCAAAAAAGGAAGAAAGAGCTCAGCTTCTCTCAAACTGAAGGCACTAAAGGGAAAAAAAACAAGTCTTGACATGCGCTATTGAAAGATTCCATTGACACCATGTTGAATGATGCAGGAAATATGAAAAGAAGATGGAAAGACATAGATAACTATTGTATAAAATAGACGTCACCATTTCACGGTGTCCTGAAATTGGTTCCAACCCTAGAAACCCCATGTGCAACAGAACAAAGCACTGCCCAGCCCTGCACGGGCCCCGCCATTGTTTCTCTGCCCGAGCCCATGGATGCAGTCTGTGTCCATCTGTCTCCTGGAGAGCCTTCCTCCTCTTCCCCGCCCTCCGCTGATCAAACGTGGGGCCCTGGAAAGAGGACCAGAGTCGAGGATGCAGAGGACGGAGAATGAGGGGACGTAGAGCTGGTTCCATGTGGCCGATGAGGAGATCAGCCCATCAGAGATCTCTCCCGAGTGCCTGCTTGCATAACAGGGGCCTGTGTGGAGCCATTCCCGGGCACAGGAATTACACCGTGAGTTATAGCTTCATCTAGAACTGAGGTTCTCAACCTGTGGGTTGCCTAAGATTATTGGAAAATACATATTTCTGATGATCTTAGGATCTGAGACACAGTTCCTCTATCCATCTCCTCTATCCCACATGCAGGTATGCCCACAGATGAGAACCCTGAGTGAAGACTGTTACCTATGTCACACCATGCTTCAAGACAGAAATTTCACTTGTCATTAGAAAGAGATACTTCACAACATATAATTGCATATGATTTTGTGATGACTCACCATGCTTTAATTATGTTTAATTTGTTATAATGAAAATGCATCCTGCCTATCCGATATTTACATTATGATTCATAACAGTAGCAAAATTACAATTCATTACAGCCACAACGAAAATAAGTTTATGGTTGGGGGTCACCACAGCCTGGGGAACTGTATCCGAGGATCATGGCAGTAGGGAGGTTGAAAAGCCCTGTGCTAGAAGATACACACGTCAAGGAAGCTATCCATTGTATGGGTGTTTCTAAGGGGCCCCAGCTCATATTGCAGACAGATGGATCCAGGTCCCTTGAGGGGTAAGGGAGCCCTGGGTGGAGGAGATTCAGGCGAACTCTCACGCAATTGAAGCCATGGATTGAATCTTTGGGGCCAGAAAGCAAGTATGAAATCAAGAACCCAGGGGCAGGTTCCAGAGAGCAGCGACCTTGAGGGTGACATTGGCATCTGGAAGATGAGAGGACTCTGCCGGGTGAAGGAAGACCCAGAGGCAGGCATTTCAGCAGAGCTGACTGGGACAGATGGGAAAGCTGGGGAGCAAGGAGGGTCCAGGCTGGATGGCCGGACTGGGAATACTGTTAGTACTTGCTGGCCAGGTCATTTTTTCCTGCGAGTGATGCCTTTAATCAGCTTGGGATCTTCTGTGGGTTCTCACACACCCTGGAATCTCTGTCCTTTCTCCCTTGTCAGCCACCTCGACAGCATGAGGACGAGTGAGTGGGGGAGGGATAGCTACGCCACCACCTGAACGTGAGTTGAGAGCCAGTGAGAAGAGAGAGGACTCTGGACTGAAGGGCACACGCCTCTCTGTCTCCATTCTGCGTCCTCAAGCTGTTTGCCCAAGAAGTTCCTCCACCTCCCACACCCAGGGACAGTCTTCAAACCCTCGCATCTCTCCCTGAGCAGGGCACAGGGCATGGGCACGCTTTCCCATCACCGTAGATACGACATGTGCACAACAGTCCCTTTAATCCATTGTCAAGTTGAAATGTCAAAGGCATTGGGTTTCTTCTCAACAAGCCATTGGGGTCAGAGTAGCAGCAGCAGCATCGACAGGGGCGAGGGGCGCAGACCAGCTCCCCGAATCCTCTCAACACTGGGTTGAGCTCCTCTTCTGGATCATGGAGCGGGTCTTCCCTGTGACACAAAAGGAAGGAGACAACATGAGCAGGCATTTGTCCCCTCACGGTTTGGGAGGCTCGAAGTCCCAACAAGGGTCTGAGGCATGGAGGCATCACCCTGTCCCCCCAAATGATTGTGCACATGTCATAACACTCTGTTGATATCTTATCCCAGCCTCTCACTGTAAAGAGTGACCTTTCTGCTAGCCATACCCAATATTTGTGTCTTCCTTTGGTTTTCTGGCTGTCCTGTATGTCTGCCACTTCTAACTCACTGGATCACAGTGAGCCATCTGTCTTCATGGAACAGGACCTGTTCGTTGGGGTTCAATGAGAGCCACTGAGTCCCAAATTCTCCCAAATTTTCTGTTGTTGTTGTTTTAATTAGGGATACATGCTGACTTATCAGATATAGGATTGACTGTTAAGGATGATAATGACAGGTCAGGATATAGTCCAGTCAATTTTTAGACTTTTCTCAATGCAGGGAGAGTCTGTGGTGGGCTTCATTATCCTCACTGGATCAGGGACTGAGCTCACAGTTGCGATGACATCATCTCCTGTCAACTTGTGAAGGGCGGAGTTTAGCCTGTCAATGAGGTCTCAGCTTGATGACCTCATTTGGAGGCTCTAAGGAGACTAATACTCAATGGAGGCCAGCCCCCCACACACTTCAACACGTTTCTGTTGACAAACCACATGGAGCGACACTGATGGAACCAGAGCCCTGGAGCTGGAGGAGCCACTTGAGGACCCATGCCAGAGCTGAGATGTTTCCACCACCACTGAATCCATGAGACCTTTCACCCACTGGCCTGTGAGATTCCTGCACCCTGCCTCATTGCATGTGTTGCATGAGTCTGGAGAGAAATGTACAGACTGTTGTCAGACATATGGGCTAATCTCAGACTTTTGGACTTGATCTGGACTGGACGGGGGTGTTTTCTCAATATACAACTGCTCTTGTATTTAAAGCTCCTTCTTATACACATATGAGTGTCTGCGAATTTGTTTCTCTTGTCCACCCAAACTCACACAGGGACCCTGGGATACTTTAGGAACTCGTGGGAGAGAGATCCAAGATACACTCATGGGCAGCAGTAGGAGAAAGCTCTGTGGACCCCAATGGCCGGCTGCATCACCCACCACGGGGAGGATGTGGGACGAGGCATCACGTCGCTCCACTCTGCGGGGCTTTGTGGACTTCATAGCCTCTCAGAACAACCTGGAAGGCTTAGGGAGACCTGCCAAGATCCTGCTGAAGACACACACTTGCCACAGCGACAAAGACCACAGCTTTCCAAGTCATTGCCTGTAAGATGGGATACCAGCTCAGGGACATTGCCTGTGTGGAATTCTCATTCGTTACGAGGACAGAGGGCTCGCAGGTCATTCAGGAGTCCGCTGTTGCCCATTGAAAATCGAGGAAAAGCACCATCTTCCTTCACTGTAGTCTCTCAGTTCTTTCTGCTTTAGTCCCTAATCCAAACCCGCTGCCCTAGAGAGTCCATCTCACAGAGACCCAGGATATAGAGTTTCTTATGGCTGCAAGTCTCCACCGGTCGCACCATGCCTTTCATCGTAGTTACTTTCTTTGTCATAGCCCCTTCATCTTCCAAGCGCCTCCTAGCATGGTGGTGAGAGCTAAGTCAAATAATGTCTATGCCATCTCCAGCCCACAACCCCCACAAGACCACAGGAGTTTCCATGACTCACTCAGCAAGGAACACTCTTTCTGTACTCACCCAACTTCTGCGGGTGACCGAGCACAGCCTACGATTTCAAGCTCAGGGTGAGTCATGGCGTCAGAACTCCCAGCCCCGATATCACGTCCCCAGGCAGATCCACGTTTAGTCAGATATCGACACTTAGTACAGGAAAACCTGCAAAAGACCACCGGTGTGAGAAAGGCCACTGTGATGATGGTGGTGGTCAGGGGCCATCGCGACCTTTCACACAACAGAACGAATCACTGCCCGGTCCTGTGCCACCCTCACCACAGTCCCCAGCCTAGAGCCCATCGAGGCAGCCGCAGTGTCCGTCCGTCGTGTTGAGCATCGTCCTCGTCGAGAGCCTTGCCTTCCCTGAGTGGACAGTGATTGAGGAATATTCAACAGCAGGCAGCTTGTGCAGCTCGGGAGAATAAGGCAGGCCTGCCCCATTCCAGCTTTCCCTGAAGAACACACACACACACACACACACACACACACACACTCTCTGGAACGATGAACAGTGTGTGTGGTGGTGCTGTTGACCAAGTGCTGGGCTGCTAACTGCAAGGTCCGTAGTTCTAAAGCACCAGCCCCTGGGATGAAGAAAGATGAGACGGTCTGCTCTCATAGCAATTTACAGCCTCGGGAAAAACCCTAGAGAAGCTGTCACAATCAACTGGTGGATGGTGAGTTTGGGTTTTTTGGGAGGAGGTCTGGATTTGCCCTAGCAACATTCTCAGATCTAACTTAAAAAAAAATTCCTTAAGAGTAGAGTTCGGCTGAGCCCTGGTGGCCTAGTGGTTGTGGACTGTGGCTCACAGGGTTGTCAGCTCAAATCCAGCAGCAGCTCTTCAGGAGCAAGGCTGGGCTTCCTACACCCACCAGGGCAGTGACTCCACAAAAAAAAAAAGAACTTGACATCAAGAGAAGAGTTCATTGGAAACATTCACTCTCTGATTAAAAATATGAAATAGCAGGACCTGCCAGCATCAAGATCACTATGAGAATAACTTCTGAGAGCGAGGGGGAAAATAGCATTCTAAGTTATCAAAAACTTATTCAATATCTTAAATAAAAATTCTATCAAGACTTCAGGCTAGAAGGGCCAGTTCCTGGAATCCTCAGGACCAATGAGGAGATAAGTTATAAAGGTGAGTGGACAGACCTGGGATTTCTTAAGCTTTTGGTTTTTTTTTGTTAGTTATTTTTTCTCTTTTTATTCGATTTTTTGTTGTCTTTTTGTTTTGTCTCTGTCATAATTGGGTTGGCTCCCTATATAAGATAGGCACAGGAAGCAAGCTCAAGGAGAAAGCAACAGGACCTATGAGTCCGAAGGTAGCAGAAGAAGCCAGCCTCTGACACACACATCACAGAGTCAATAGGCGCAGTTGTACAGTGATAATTATTACTTATTATAATAAGGATATAGAAAGTATGAGAGAGAGGAACAATAAGAGTCAGACACATTTCACATCAGGGTAGCATGCTCACCTCTGCCTCTCTTGGTGGTCCACGTGGAGAGAGAGTAGGGGAAGGGGTTACATGATGAGGGAGAGGGACCGGGTGTCCGGTGCTCAGGGGCAGGAGAGAAGCAGGAGAGAGAGCAAATACTAATTTTCTCCATTTAAATAACCTTATGGAGGGCACATAAGCCCTGTCATCACTGGTCAGGATAATGGAGTAAGAGGGGCTGTCATAAGGGAGGGCTCTATGGTGACAATGGCGTAGGGATGCCTACTTGACTAAGGGGAGAGGGATGTGATAAACAAGGGAAGACCTCAGACTCCTGAGGGTAGATAAGCAGGTCTATCTGCTTAGGAGTCATTGACAAAGGCCCTTGAATCCCACCCATGGGTCTCCAGGGAAGTGAACTATCATGCTAACAGCAGGGGAATCAGCTTTACTCTGCGTCACGCAAAGGCCTCAGATAACTGGGAGCTTCAGGAAGCATAGCTAACTTAACTTGCACACTAACTGCTGGTAAATAGCTTGCTTAATATTTTGGAGTATATCGTTGTGGAAAAATCCTTTCTTCATCCCACATGAAGGGACTTGTAGGGAGGAGGAGAGACTTGTAGGAAGGGGGATGCAGGGGAAGGGAACCATGAACTAATTAACACTACAGACCAGGGAGTGGCTAGGGAGTTAAAATCAACAACAAGGAGGATGTGGAGATCCTGGGAGTGTCTGAGCAAGAGTAATCTACCTGAGAGGAATTGCTAAGAGGCGGAAGAAGGGCAAGCTTGATGGTGGAGCAGAAGGAAGGTAAAAGGAAAGATCTAGGAAGCAAAGCTATGGATAGAAGTATAAACACAGGGGGCGGAGGGAGAAAAAAGAAGTATAAACACAGGTGCGTACATTTGCAAATGCAGTAATTCATAAAAAATAGAAGCATTGGCATATGTACATATCATGCGGCAATACATTGAGGTAGTGGATGAACTTTGGACCTCTGTCCAAGCTCTCCCTCAATGCAAGAACACTTTGTTCCAACAACCCAGCATTCTGTGAGGTTCACCATCCTGGCACATCCTGCTGAAGACAAAATGGGTGCACAAGCAAATGTGAAGAAAGTTGATGGAGCCCAACTATCAAAAGATATAGCTTCTAGTGTCTTAAAGGCTTAAAAATAAAGTAGTGGCCATGTAATAAAGAAGCAACAAGCCCACATTGAAGAAGCACACCAGCTTAAGTGACCATGAGGTGTTGATGGGATTGGGTAACAGGCATCAGAAGACATCCAACCAACCAACCAACCAACCAACTAACCAACTAACCAACCTACCAACCAACCAACCAACCAAAAACAACATTGTTGAGAATGAGGTGGGTCAGAGCAGAGACCCAGAGGGCATCTGTAGATAATGGAACATCCCCTCACAGAAGGGTTACAAGGAAGAGAAGAGTCAATTAGGGCACAGTATGGCACTGATGAAACACAACATTCCTCTAGTTCCTTGAGGAACTATCATGAGCCCAGTCCTGCCTTTCACTGCTGAGTTAGACTGGAGCACATACGTAGGTACAGATAAGAGCTCATGACACACAGAATCCAGGTCAGATAAACTCTTCAGGAACAGAAATAGGAGTAGGGATAACAGGAGGGTAGGGGAAAGGTGGTGAGAGGAAGGAAGGGAGGGGGAACCGAGGACAGTGATTGACACATTATCCCCCCACCCCCACCCAGGGGGAGAAACAACAGAAACCATGGGGGGAGAGAGACAGCAGTCAGTGTAAGAGATGAAAATAATAATACTTTATCAAGAAGTCATGTGGGTGGGAGGGGCAGAGGGAAGGCTAAAAGAGTTGCTGATGCCAAGGACTGCAATAGAGAGTAAATGTTTAGAAAATGATGATGGCAACATGTGGACATATGTACTTGATACAATGGATGTATGGAT
>PVJH01040723.1:0-15514 GCA_004026705.1 Nesogale talazaci
GTGCTGGCCTCATGCTGCGCAGATGGTGACTCAGAGGGAGGAGAGCCCTTTACTGTGCCCTGCACCCCGCTGGCCCAGGAGGGAGGGAGACCAAGGGTGCGGTGGGGCCTCCCCACAGGGGATGGGGATAAGGCTCCAGTTTTCCAGAGCCTAGGCTTCCATGGGCATTGGATGGACTGGTGTCCACTCACAGGGGATAGTGTCTTCATCATGACCGGGCACTCTGCTGAGCTGGGCAGGGCAAGGCCAGAGGACTGGAGGGAAAGACTCATTGTCAGGGAAGTCAAGGAACCCTGATGGCCCAGTGAGTTCCTTGTTGGGCTGTTAGCTGCAAGGCCCGTGGTTCAAACCCACCACTCTGTTCCCTGGTGGTGCAGTGGTTGCACCTTAGGCTATGATCTCCCAGACTGGCAGTTTGAAACCACCAGCTCCTTAGTTGAAAACCCATCTTTCAACTTCCGTGGACAGTTGCACTCACAGAAATCTTTGAGGAATTTGGCTGTTTTTCTTTTTCTTTTCTTTTTTTTTTTTTAACTAGAGCCCTGGTGGCACAGTCGTTAAGTGATCCAAGGTTGGCTGTTCAAAACCACCAACTGCTCCTTGGGAGGAGTTTTATTGTTGTCAACAGTTTCAGTCTGGGAAACTCACAGGGGTGGTTCTACCCTTTTTTGTAGGGGGGCAGGGGCAGAGGATTCCATTTATCGGCCCTGCCGAGGGGGAGGCTTGCCTCTTGTGATTCTGAGCTGGTTTCAGCGCCACCCCCAGACTGAGACCAGGAAGGAAGGCTTGCCCATCCACTTTTCACATCAGCCCTTAGACTCACCACAGTTCCCCCTTACTGTTCATGGGGTCACCCTGAGTAGCTTGGCCTTCGAGCCTCAGCTGAGGGTGTGGCAGTGCAGCCGGGCTCCTGCCCCGGGCATCAGTCACCGGGATCCCCCACCCTGCCCCTGTGCTTCCCCGCAGGTCTGTCAACGCAGCCCACCTCCAGGCTCCCTGCCACTCAGGACTCGCCCGTGGGACCGGGGGTAAGGCCCAGCCACCAGGCTACGCCGTGTGCATGGGGAGAAGTTCACTTCAGAGTCCTGAAAAACAGAGGGTTAACCAATTCTGGGTGTGAGACCACTCACTTTATGTCTGTACCAACAGCTGCTCTCCTGCTGGCGTTCATGGTCCGGGAGGGGTCCTGGCCAGGCTGACAGCATCTCCACTGTGCTGATCAGTGCCAGGATGTGAGGGAGCGTGCTCCCCACTGACAGCCAAAGGCCCTCCTGGACCCAGCTGAGAGTGGACCTACATTAAAAAAAAATGACCCGTTCTTCCTTCCAGGCACTCTACCTGCCCTGTGGGTCAGGGCACTCAAGGACCAGGGTCCAGGGCACCAGCCAGGGCTTACCTCCAGGCCACCAGTCCTGGTGGGGGGCGGACTGCAGCCAGCGCATTTCTGGGGGCATGGGGCTCCTTTTCGTTTGCCTCTTGGCCTGTGTGGTGGGCCATGTCCCTGCTTGGCCACCCTTCAGGGCCTTGAGCTACCCACAAGGTCCGCTGGTACCTGCAGGCCACTTCACCTAACTCTGGTCAGAGGCAGCTAGTTCCTCCTGCTGAGCCCACCCTGTCTACCAGCATCTCCCGACACGGACTTTCGGGAAAATGAAGTAATCCAAGACCCAAGTCTGTCTCTAGGAGGGCACCAGGCAGCCAGCATGGGGGCGCATCCAGCACCTCTTTTAGCAGTCCTTTCTCCCCCGAGCTGTTCAGGGACAACTGTGTGACTGTCCACTTCCAAAGGCAGCACAGGCTCATGGTGCTTCTGGGGTCCGTGGAAAGCTGAGCAGGCTCCAGAGACCTCTTGTGTCCCCAAGGAGTGACGAGGGCCCCCCTTCTTACTGCTCCCTCCTTTGTTCTCACTCCCAGAGCATCCAGCCCCCAGACCACCCCTCCCTATGTCTGCTCCTCCTTCAGACTAGCTGTCATGTGGACAGCCAGCCTCCAGAGGGGCAGACCCAGTGGAGACAGGTCCGGATTAGAGACACGTGACTTCTCCAGTGGGGGCCCAGAGAATCCCATTTATCAGTCCAACCGTTTATAGCAGCACCCACTCCCCAACGCAAGGCTCACCCACCATATGCACCGTACTATGCTCACCCTGCCCAGGCATTTAACCTGCCCTGCGGTCCTGAGGTTTAGGTACCCTCGTGCAGGTGGGTAGACGGAGGCAAGAGAGTAGGTGCTTTGCCCAGAGCCACACAGTGCCTGGCAGCAGTGTTACCAGCACCCACATTGGTTGTTGCCCTCCCCCATTCAACGACTCTATCCACAGGAAGTCGGCTCCTTCCTGGTCCAGACCCCGACAGAGTCTAAGCCAGGTTTGGGGTTTTCCCTTTCTCCGCTAGACTTTCCGTGTCTGTCATAGCCCTGGTCAAACATCACACTGGGGGGACAAGGACAAAATCACGACTCCCAGTAATTCAAGGAACTTGCTGCCAATTTCAGGCTTCAGAATGGTCCCTGTCAGGAGACTTGGGGGAATCCCCCCTCCCGGTCCCTGTCTTGTTCTCTGGCAGTCCATGTGAGGGGCTTTGTGAAGGGAGGGGGGAGAACATAGGGGGCGTGTCTCACCTGGGCGCTCCTCTCTCTCAGCTGTCCATTTCTCAGCTGGCAGCGTCCCCACCATCCCCAGCTCAGCGCCCGCCACCCAGGCCTTCTCCTCTGCCAACCGGCGGCTCCCCGCACAGCCGAGCACAGGTGGTGAGTACATGCAGGGCTCCCAACTTCCGCCAGGAGTCAGGCTCTGTGCCCGGGCGTGTGTGTGTACGTGTGTGTGTGCACACTTCTGGTTCTGGGTGAGGGGCTGGGGTTGCAGGTCTGTGGTGGGGGGACCTGGTGTTCCAGCTGCAGCCTGTGCTCCCCATGGAGGTGTTATTAAGAAGGGAGACGGGCATTGGGCCCTTGCAGCTGCTCTTCTGTGAGCTGGGTTCGGGTTTTAGCTCTCTCTGACAAGACCCTTAGAGTCTCCGCGCATGGAAGGAGACTGTAAACCGAGGGCACACGCGTCAGTTCCCAGGTTCCCTGTCCTGGCCGACATGACAGCGACTCAAGGGGAGTTAGTGAAATGCACCCTCCTGGGTTTAGGGGGGACTGTTGGCTAAGACAGGCCTGTGCTTCCCTAGCCTGAAGGAGCCCTGTGGAGCTTTGTCTCAGAAACCTGCCGACTCTAGTCTTTCCCTGGAAACCATGTTGAGGAATGGCCACTCCACTCACCCATGCACTTGGAGACACTGATTGTGCCACAGCCGACCTTGTTCTAGAACGTTCCAGGGCACATGCTTATGAAGAGCTTACATGGTTCTGAGAGTAGTGTTGGGATTCCTTGGCATGATTTTTTTTTTTTTTTTTAATGGAGACAGAAAACTTGGGACTTGGGCTTGGGAGAGAACATTCCAGACACCTGGCTCCCAAGCAAGTTCTTCATCAGGGTGCACCATCTGTCTCCTGTGTTAGAGGCAGTGGAGGGTGGAGCAGAGTACTCAGGTGACTGGGGACAGGACAAACCCTGGCAGGGCTGGGCCCGCAGCTCACCCTGAGCTCCGCACACGACCTCTGTGTGAATTCACCAGCTCGGGCATCAGATGGCTGCCACGGGACTGGCTTGTTGCACGTAGACTCCCAGAGACCCTGGCCAGGTGAAGTACGGGACACCCAGTTAAACTTCAGTGGGAGAAGATTGTCCCAGTTAAGAGTCCCTGCTGGTGCAGGGGTTATGATCTGTTGGACTTCTAATTGCAAGATCAGCAGTTTGAGACCTGCTCCTCAGGAGAAAGTGGAGGCTTCCTACTCCTGTGAAGAGTGACAGGGAAACCCACAGGGGAAAGAAGGCTGTGGAATCTAAACCAACTCAATGACAGTGAAAGGCTGTGTGTGTGTGTGTGTGTGTGTGTGTGTGTGTGTGTACACGCGTACCCTCTGTGAAGCCCTCTGCTGTCAGGTTGATCTGACCTAAAGCGACCTTACTGGAGGACGCAGAGCGTCCCCCTTGGGCTCTCAGGCTGCTTCTCTGTCTGTAAAGCTCACACCCTGGAAACCCTGCCCTGAGGCCAGTCTCTGCCCTGTGGGCTTGCTGTCAGCTAGGACAGGCTAAAGGGCAATGGGCTTAGCCAGGTCTTAGGTCCTAACTAAGGGGTCCTGGTTGGTGTAGTGCTTAACATGCCCGGCTGCAGTCCATAAAGTTCACAGTTCAAAACTATCAGGATGAACATGGGACTTTGCCCTTCTATCCTCAGAAGCTTGCAGGGGCAGTTCTACCCTGTCCTGCAGGGCCGTTGTGCCTGGGCATCGACTCAATGGCGGGAGGTGGGGGGAAGATTTAGATTTGGGCTTGGCAGCACAGTGACTACGTCATCTAGAGGTGGGTGGTTTGGACCCACCAGCTGCTCGGTGGTTTCTCCTGGAAAGAAGGCAGCCTTAGAAACCCCTGGGGCAAGTCTCTCCTGGCTTAGGGCTCACTCCATCAGGGGTGGGGGGGGGTGCCCCGAGGACGGGACTTGACATCCCAGTCCCAGCAGCAACACCCCCCCAAGTGTGGTGTGGCATAACCTAGGCCAGAGTTACCTAGGTAACTTACTGTTTACCTGGAGTTGACATGTACCCCAACCTCCTGTTTGCTAAATCTGGCAGTTCGGTAAGTCCCCTGATACTGGAACGTCCCTGCTACCGCCTCACCTGGGGGCCCTAATTCTATCCAGCAGGAGCTCCCCTTTGAGGCCGGCATCTCTCACCTGGAAGCTAACCTGAGCCGCATGTCTGTGGACCTGGACGCGTGTGTGGCCGAGCCGTTGCAGGAGCTGCCGTTCACGCCCCTGCATGCCCCTATCATCGTCGGGGCCCAGGCCAGGAGGTGAGGCCATAGCTCTGTGGGGCCTGGGCCAGCCAGATGCCTGTATGGTCAGCCCTGACTTACTAAAAGCCCATAGAGGCCCGCTCCCAGGCTCTGCTCTCTCTGTCTGCCCTTCCCTGGGCAGCGGGTGACCACTGCCCTCTGCTCCAGCTCTGGAAGTGCACTTTCTCGGGCCGCCATGGCGCTCCTGCAGTCTTCCGGCTTCCCAGAGATTCTGGACGCCCATCAGCAGCCTGCCGAGGCTGTGAGCCCCATGGACCCGGTGAGGTTCAGCCCTCAGCAGGAGGAGGCCGACCCTCTGCAGGGCAACGAGATCCTGCTGCAGCTGCTCGCCTTCAGCAGGTACGTGCCCGAGCGCCCTCCTCAGCCAGGTATTAATTGGACTCAGCGGGGCCGTCCGTTTGTGCTTTATTTTAGCTGGGACCCTAGCCGCGGGCCTTGCTCACCCAGGGCTGCTGCCGCAGAAAAGCCCCCGGTGGGTGGCTCGGGCACTCATTTCCCTGCTCCCGGCTGGGGAGGCTGGTCGTCTCAATGACGGGAGTCGCCTCGGGAAGGCTCTGATGCCTCTGCTCCTTGCCCCCATCATGGGGGTGGCATCTGCTTTCTCTGCCTGTGCTCACTTGCCTCGGGCTGCTAGTCTTAAGGTCAGCGGCTCGAATCCATGAGCCACTCGGAGGAAGCAAGAGGAAACTCTCTACTGTCAAGATTCGAAGTCTCAGAGAGCCACAGGGCAGTTCTACTCTCTTACAGGGTCACTAAGCGTCCGAATGGATTCAGTGGTAGGGAGCGAGAAGACTTTCAGACTTTCATGGGAGCAGATAGCCTCCTGCTTCTCCCTCGGAGCAGCTGGGCGGTTTGAACCGCTGGTCTTAAACCGCTGAACAGTGCCACTGCTGCACGAGTGCAGGGATTAGAGTCCCAGCATAAGAGGAGCCTGGTGGTGCTGTTGTTAAGTGGTCAGTTGATAGCATAAAGACTAGCTGATGGAGCCCACTGGATGTGTTAGCCTGCCGTCCTCACAATGGCAGCCCTGGGAACCCGGCGGGGCAGCTCAGCCCTGTCCTGCAGGCTTGTCGAGAGCCCAAACCACCTTGAGGGCAAGACCAGTTTTAAATTTGATTACGTGTTTGGGAAGAGGCATTGCCCCTAACATCCAGCCTTGCCCAGTTGTTTGGGGCCCCCGGACAGCGAGAGGACGGTGGGTGTGCGGCCAGGCCTCAGCGTCAGCACGTGTAGCTCTGGGAGCCCTGTCATCACTCAGGAGAAGCTGCAGGGCCCGGGCTGTGTCACCATGCAGTGTGCTGTGACAGGTCATGGACTCATCCAGAGCTGTCGTTGGATCCAGGATTCCGCAGGACCACAGGGGAGCACCGTGGCCAAAGACCGTGTATTTCACCTTCCAGTTCTACCGCTTCCCGCCCGCCACCACGCCCCGCTTGCAGCTGGTCAAGCTGGAGGAGCTGGGGAAGACCGGCATGGGCTCCCTGTCCCATATTCTCGTTCAGATCAGCAAAGACGGCTCTTCCGATGCTGGTAGGTACATTTGTATGTATGTGTGTGTGAGCAGGGGGTCCCAGCACCCCTGGTTTGGAAATCAAAAACCTAGCCCACCGCTGTCAAGTCAACCAGCCCACAGTGAACCAACCCACAGTGATACCAGCAGCTCCCTGCAGTGGAACCCATGGTGTGTTCCATTATAAACAGATGGATGTAAACTTGCAACGGCCCCAAACATGGCCAATGCATATTTCTTTCTACTGATTTCTCTGCAGCCCGCCTTTGTCCAGCACAGGGCAGTGCTGGGTCAGAGCCACCACGACTTGGTGTGGTGGAAACAATGGGGAGAAATGACGCACTTGGAGGAAATACGAACCAGAACATTAACGTCTGACAAAAGATTTTATTGGGGGCTCCCATTGCACTCTAACCCCAATCTGAGATCAATTAGCTGTTTGTGTCAGTCGTGTTCAGTTACTTAAGAGTTCAACCTGTACAAGTCAACACTCGATGTACGATGGTTCATAGTTGGCCTGTACCCGTATCTTTTAAACTTCTCTACCATCGGCTAAATTAGCAGTGCTTTCATTGTGTAACGATTACAGTTTGGGCTGTCACTGCAAGGGAAGGGAAGGTGGAGGCTGTCAACTCAGGGAAGACTCACAGGCGCAGTTCTGCCTTGCCCTGCAGGGTCGCTGTGGGGCAGCCCTGACTTGCAGCCAGTGGAAGGGATGCCCCAGGGGCATGATGGAGAATGCTCTCTGGCAAAATGGCAGGGATGGCTCCAAGGGGCACCAGAGACATGCATCAGCCATCGATGCGTGACTGGATTTGCCATAATTCTCGCCCATATCTCGGAACAGTTACTTCTTATGACATGGCCCTGCTTGATGCTTAGCTTCATGACGAGATCACTGACCATCCGGTGACATCGCAAAATGGTGAAGAACCAGGCGGTGCCTGGCTAGCAGTGGCCATAGGGTGTGGTTCTTAAAGGCTTGTTTCCAAACAAGCAGCCACCTATGTAGGTTTCCACTAAGTCTGTGTGCTCCAAGGTTCATAAGTAATAAAACCCAAATCCCAAAGAGGGAATGGTATCAGAACTTAAATTAGGAGTACCTAGTTTGGCTGAGCCCCGGTGGCGTAGTGGTTGAGTTCAGGACTGTGGCAGGCTGGCTTGGCTGTTCAAATCCAGCAGCAGCTCTTCAGGAGCAAGGCTGGGCCTTCTACTCCCACCAGAGGGCAGTGATGCCCAACAAACAAACAAACAAACAAAAGCAAGGGAGCACCCAGTTTGCATAAGGCTATGGATGACAGTGGAAGCCCACAATCCATTTGCAGCGTCCATATGTGAATTCAGCAGGGTCTGCCGAATCCCCCTGACCACAGTGCAGGGATGTGAACAGCCTTGCATTGCGATGCGACAGCGCTGTAAAGTCCATTGTGGAAGTTGTGGTTAGATGAAAATGTGTCATCATATGACCTCCCCTTTGACTCATGCTAAAGTCCTTTCAGTTTTTCATATTTTCTGCTTTCTTTTTGATTGAGGTTTCCCTGTTTTTATCTAGTCTTCTTTTTGTTGTTTGCTTCCTGTTTGTGTTGTGTATGATTTCAGTATATGCAAGTTAGGATAGTTTAATCTATAGAGATAATAACTGGATTAATTGTTTCCTAGGGGCATGGTAAGGAAGGATGGGAGGAACTAGGACACTAATGGCAATGAATATGAGAAGAAAATGTTCTGAATTTGATCGTCGTGATGGTTGGACAGCTCTTCTTAATATGATTGAATGACTATATTATATGATATATGAAGTATATGCCAATAAAACAATTTTTTATAAAACAGATTTTAATGTGAATGCATTATTAGGGATAAAGAAGGCAGTTACATGATAATCAAGAGGATAATTCACCAGGAAAATGAACACTCCTGAACCAGCGAACAATGTAGCATCAAAATAGAAGGGGAAATTGATAAACCCACACACAGAGGAGGTTTTAGCACATTTCTCTCAGCAAATTGACAGATCAAGCAGAAATGAATGAGAGTGCTATGAAGTATAATTTAAAATGGTGATATTATAAAATCTGTAGCTCCACTTGAGGCCATATGCATTATTTTCAGATATACCTGGAAGCTTGTAAAATCTGATCACACATTAGGCCCTCAAGTATGACTGTATCTAGGGAATCCAGGGAAATTAATTTAATGGCACTCTCTGATCAAAAAGTGACCGTTATTGCTGTCTTACTCTCCTCCTGTTGCTGTTAGAAATACTGTGCGGCGTGGTTTCAGAGATCCAGACAAGTCTTGTCTCAGTCTCTGGAGACTCAAAGTCCACCTGAGGGTCTCAGCTGTGTGGGTGGGTGCCTGGCTTCTCCTGAGCCCCAGGTTTTTGTCTCGTCACCTGGCTTGCTCCCATCGCCTGTGTCTGATCTGCTCTTCCTTAACTCAGAAGTGGGGAGATTAATAGCCCATCCTTAGTTGTGATCTAATTACCATGACAAAGAACACTCAGAATTAGGGTTAGGTTTCTAATGCGTATTTTGCAGGGAGGGGCTCACAACTGAACCAACATCAGCATCAAGAAGTCAAAGTTTTCATCTTGTATTTTTAAATCGACAGTCCGTGTTCATGGAAGCAGCAATCATGAGACCCCTCGATGTGCTGCATTGGGCACTTTGCTGCACAAGGCCTCTTTAAGTTGTTGAAGCACATGGGTGTCACTTTGAGGACCAACATGCACGCACGCCCTAAACTCTGGTATTTACAGTCCCCTCCAATACATGTGAGGTTGGCCCTCGAAGCGTTGAATTATGGTGTTGGCCATAATGTTGAAGACCTTGTGGTCTGCCAGAAGAACAAACACGTATCCTAGCCAGAATGCTTAGTCTAGCCAGAATGCTCTTGAGAGGCAAGCCTGGTGAGAAAAGGAGCTGGAGCTCGGTAAAGGGGAAGGATGGTGAAAAAGAGATGGATTGACACAGTGGTTGTGACAGTGGTCTCACACGTAATTGTAACTGTGGGAGTGGACAGGTCACTTCTGTACAGAGAGCATTACCCTGCACCAGACCCCACGCAGTGCACCTGACCACCACAACCATCCAATCTATACCAGAATCCCCGACTCTCCATGGGCCAATGAGCATTCATTTGGAATTGGAACAATATTTCTCATGAATCCACGGGCTTATAAAGACTTAAGAGGAAAAATGACCAATCTAAAACTTCTGAGGTACAAATTGGTCATTCCAAGAACATTTATATTAGCAAAGAAGAAAGCTTCAAAAAAATGGTGGTCTAATTTTATCATGTAAGTACTTAAACCCAAAGAACCAAACTGTCTGCTGTGGAGTTGATGGGACAGAACGGACACTAACTCTTCACTGGAGTAGAAAACCTGGCCTTTTTGAGGAAGGCCAAGGTGGTTTCAAACTACTGACCGCTGAGTAGCAGCCCAGCGGTAGGAGCCTAGTGCTCCTGCACTAGACTAGTTAGGGAGGAAAAACCAACCCAGGACAAACCCAATGCATTAGAAAGAGAAAAACTAACTCAAACCAGTCTAACTTGCATGTCTAGAGAGCAAAGACAATAGGAAGGATTAAGCAAATCTTTGCGGAAGGAGGGCCATGGCCAGGCAGCGTTCCTTTCTCTGTCCAAGTCAGTGATCCCCCCGCAGAACCACGGCCTGGAATCTATGCTGACTTTTTGGGGCCTTCTGGGAGAGAGAACTGCCTCGAGCTTCTCAAGGCCGGGAGTCTTTACAGAGACAGATCACCACACCTTTTTACCCAAGGAGCGGATGGTGGGTTCAAACCACCAACCTTCTGGGTAGTGGCCAAGTGCTTAACCACTGAGACACCAGGACTCCTTAGGTCATGAGGAGTGGAGCTCCCGTGCCCCCTTTACTTAGGATAAAACTGCTCCGGGAATGTGGTTAGTCCAAGCGTAGAATGCATGCCACGGCTCCCTCCTGACCACCAGCCAGGGTGGCTATGCTTGCAGATCCACAGACTGAGCGTGTGATTGACACGCTCTCCAGCAAGGTTCACCGAACCTCTCTGTACTCCTCAGGGCTGTTGATCGTGTGTGTGTGTGTGTGTGTGTGTGTGTGTGTGTGTATTTATGTGTGTGCGAGTGCATGGGACCATTCAGTCTGGGTGACAGGCGAAGGACGGCTTGTCCCGTAATCCCGTGTTCCCATTTGGATAGGTCCGTGGCCCCTGCTCCCTGCCCACCCTGCCCAGTGGGACAGAAACCCAAAGTCGTGCTTGGGAAGAAACTGGCGGCCAGGACTGGAAGGGAGCCTGGCCTCCACCACGGCTCTGCCTGGTGAGAATTTGGATGGTGCACAGTACTGTCGTGATTGATGAGTTCATTGAGTCACAGCTGTGATGGAAGCAGTTCGTCCTCACCATTAGAGCGGAAATCTCAGCACCGCCTGTCGGTGATGAATGAGCCCAGCCCTGCTCACACCGCCCACGCTCGACTTTGTTCCCAGGGCCTCCTGGTTTCCAGCTCAAGTACCTAGTGGACCCGGCATTCCTGAAGCCGGGAGAGCAGCGCTGGTTCCTCAGGTACCTGGCCATGCAGACCCTGCAGATCGACGTCTGGGATGGAGACTCCCTGCTCCTCGTTGGCTCCGCTGCCGTCCACATGAAGGTAACGCCTCCCCTTGCCAAGGGCACCTGCTCTTGGGGACAGCCACCGCCAGTAGTTGGGGGCAGCTGATGTCCATCCTCGCTCAGCACCTCTGCTCCCCTTCAAAATCTGGGGTGCCTGCTCCTTGCAGAAGGGAAGTCGGAGTTCTGGAATCTAGGTGTCTGCTGTCAGGTGTACTTATTTCAAGCCCACAGCCAGCTCTCCACGCTTTCTTCGACACTCCTGCTCAGGTCATTTCCTGCTCCCGGGGTGGCAAGACACTCACCTTCTCAGGAGACATCCTTGGGTGCCAACCTCAGGATTGAGGTCCAAGTGCCCCTGGAAGCACCTAGGAAGAAAGGCCCGGCGATGGGCTGCTGAACCTCTGAGCACAACTCTACTCTGGGCCCCGACCGGGGAGTGGGGTGGCCAGGAGTCAGAGTCAGCCTCATGACAGCCCCTGGCTTTTACATTCCCTAGAGGCCACGCCAGGCTGTGCCAGATGCCACTGTGCCAGGGTCTGAGCTCCCAGGGGCTCCCAGAGTGATTGAGGGGTGAGGGCATGAAGGTCGGGGTCTAAAACTTCATCTTTTTCTGTTAAGCCTGGCACGCTCTGTGTGTATCATCTTAAACCCTCACTGTCATTCACTAAGACCGCAGACCTCCCACTCGTTCAGCACTCCTCCTGAGGTCTTCTCTCTGGCTTGAAAGGGACCTTGAGGTGAATAGAGATTTTCCCACAGCAGCTCTTGGGCCAGGGACTGGGGCCACTTTTGCTTGACTTTTGAGGGTGTGACTGAGAGAGGGGAGAGGAGATGGCCCCTGAACAGCTGGGATTTACTCACAGCTCCATTGCTCCTGCTCGATTTCCCCTGGCCCCTCGCCCCCAGCCCAGCCTCCATACCAGCTGTCGTCAAGGTCACTGAATCCAGACCCGATCCCCTACCTCCTTTCTCCTCCAGTGGCCCCTGGTCCCACACCAGACCCTGAACTCTCATTGCACCCGACTCGTGTGAGGCCCGTCCACCCTGGCTATGCCGACTCCCCAGCCTTTCCTCCCCCCAGTCATCGCGGGTTCCATGGACCCCTATCCTCCCCTGTGACGTGAGCCTGAAGGCCCTGCCCATGCCTGAGTGTGAGGGGCAGGGAGCAGGCCATATCAAGGACTCCATAGGTGCTGGTTATTGTAATGCTCGCTCCTTGTCCCTTCCTGTGACGACCTTAAAGGACAGGAACTGGATCTGTCACTGTTGTGTCTTCAATAGTCACCCCCAGTAGACAGGGTGAGCAGGAAGGAGGTCGATGAAGGAGTGAATGATAGAGTGAGGATGACCCATGGGCGCACAGGAGCGTGTGTGTGTGTGTGTGTGTGTGTGTGTGTGTGTGTGTGTGTGAGCAGTGGTGCCAAGCTCACCAGCATGGTCAGAGAACCACAATGGCTCCTTCATGACCTGTCCTAGCTAACCCCTTCTGTTTGCTTTGACACCAGAGATGGAAGTCTTCTTCTCTTCTAGGGAGAGCTCTTGTGCCAATGCTGCACCGTGCTTACTGGCACAGAGTTTGAGACACTCAAGGAAAATTAAACTTTTTAATAATAGAAGTCTTTCAGCTTTACATCTATGTAGCAAAGGTGGACATTCAGATAAAAACAAGTCTCCTGAAGTTGCAGATCTTGGAGTGGTTAAACTGCATTTGCCCTTTGATAAACCCATTTGCAACAAAATGAGATGCGTTCATTATAACTTCCCTCACCTCCGCCCGCCCTTGGATCTATTCGTAGCTTGACTTTCCTGAAGGCATTGCAGGGGCATTTTGAAATTGAGTCTGTATATCCCTTTTAGTTTCTTCCCCGAGGACAGTGACAGGACTAGCGCACATAGAAGTAAAAAGAATAGATGCTCCAGTGACCCATGGTTCTTATGTTTCATTGCATGCAACCCTTAGACCAGGCCTGTGGCACCCAGACCTTTACCTCTCTTCAAGTGTGTGCTCCTTGGTGCCATTCTGTAACTCCTTGGTCATTCGTGTTTAATGCCATCCAGTTCAGGTGGGATGTGCTCAAGGACCTACTTTGGCTCTTGAGGTCTTATTTTGGTTTTCTTGATGATCTTCAACTTGACCTCGCCTATGGGCAATTGGTAGTTGGTTCTGCAGTAAGCCCCATGGCCTTCTTCTTGCTGATGACATTGAACTCCGTGGTCTCTCTTCATGGATGTAGACAGTTTGGTTTCTGTGTATCCATCCAGGGAAGTCTGCACTTAAAGTCACCATGTTGTGGGGAAAAAAGGTATATGCAGTGAATACATTGTTGCGCCTACAGAATTCATCTTGTAGTCTTGGGAGTTGTTTCTGTCACCCAGATTATGTTTTCCAAGTAACTATCTGTCTCCATTTCTGACCTTCACGTTCCAATCACCTGTAATTATTTGTGCATCTTGACTGCATGTTTGATCAAGTTCATACTACTGAAGTTAGTAAGTTGTTTCTTTGGGACATAAATTTAAGTAATAGTCGTATTAACTGGTCTTCATTAGCAGTGTATGAATATTATCCTATAACTAATAGCATTGTTCTTCAGGCTATATCCTGATACATTCTTCTTCTTTATGATTAATGTGACTTTATTCCTCTTCAATTTTTCATGTCCAGCATACTAGACTGTGTAATTGTGTAGTTCCAAATGGCCAATACCACTCCATTTTCATTCCCTCATACCTAAGGTCTTTATACATGAAGAAAGCAAAAGGTCATCAGAAAGACAGGAAAGAAAGAAAAGATCAAGAAGGGATGTAGAACTTGTTCTTGAACATAGAGTAGCTAAAGTCAGTGGAAGGTTTAATTAAGTAAAAGAACGGAGCTGAAGGTTGCAAAGGGTGGCTGAGAAGACAGAGTGTCACAAGGAAGCATGTAGAGCCTGGAGTCATGGAAACAAAGAGGGAAGAAGACACTGGATGTTTCTCAAGTTTTAAGAACTGAAGAGGACTCAAACCTTGAGATGCAGAATCGAAGGATCTTACAGACACAGTACTGAGTGATGCAGTAACCATCAAAAGAAGGTGGAAGGAATACACAGTGTCCCTCTACCAAAAAGAATTGGGAGGTCCCAAGGGAGTGCCAAGCATAGACTTTGGGGCCCAGGGTGTGACACCCCAATGGACTCAACCAGGGGACACTCCTAGAGGTCAACAAACAGACTTTGAACTGTTGACAGGTTTTTTCTTTTTATTATTTCTAAGTTTTTACTTATTTTTATATTTTTTTCTGGACATTAGTTTTTTTTTTTTTTTTGTTCTCATTTTGTTTTTTTTTGTCACTTTGTCTTGCTATGTCTTATTTTTGTGTGTGCATGTTATTATCGCTGCAGGTCTATCTAGGTAAGATAGACTGGATAAACAATCTGGAAGAGAAAACAATGGGACTGATGGTTCCGGGGAGACATCGGAAAGGGGGAGGTAGGGAAGAGGAGATGGTGTTGACCAATCCAGGTACAAGGGAATAAAAGGTGATCCAAAATCAATGGCAAGGAGAGTGTGAGAGGTCTGGTAGGGATTGATCAAAGGTAATGTAATCCAGAGAAATTACTGAAACCCAAATGAAGGCTAAGCATGATAGCGGGACAAGAGGAAAGTAAAAGGAAATAGAGGAAAGAACTAGGAGGCATTTATAGAGGTCTAAATGCAGGCATGTATATAGGTAAATATATATGATGAGGAAGTAGATCTATTTATTTTTATATATTTTTAGGGTTAGTATAAGGCTGAAGATGAACATTGAGCCCTCACTCAAGTACTTCCTCAATACAAGTACACTTTGTTCTATTAAATTGGCATTCCATGATGCTCACCTTCCCGACACAATCACTGAAGACACGTGTGCATAAGCAAAAGTGGTGAAGATAGCTGATGGTGCCCAGCTATTAAAAGATACAGTGCCTGGGGTCTTAAAGGCTTGAAGGTAAACAAGGAGCCATCTAGCTCAGAAGCAACAAAACCCACATGGAAGAAGCCCACTAGCCTGTATGACCATGAGGTGTTGATGGGATCAGGTATCAGGCATCAAAGAAATACAAATTATATCATTGTAAATGCTGGGGAGTACAGACTGGGACCCACAGTTCATCTGTAAGTAATGGGACATCCCCTTACAGAAAGGTTGCAGGGAGGAGGTGAGTCAGTCAGGTGCAGTGTAGCAGTGATGAAACAAGCAACTTTCCTTTAGTTCAATGCTTCCCCCCACCCCCAACTATCATGATCCCAATTCTACCTTCCAAATCTGGCTAGATCAGAGGATATACACTGGTACAGATAGGAACTGAAACACAGGGAATCCAGGACAGATGATCCCTTCAGGACCAGTGGTAAGAGTGGCGATACTGGGAAACTGCAGGGAAGGTGGGGTAGATAGGGAAACTGATTATAAGATTCTACGTAAAACCTCCCTGGGGTATGGACAACAGGGAAGTGGGTGAAGGAGACATT
>PVJH01040724.1:0-15450 GCA_004026705.1 Nesogale talazaci
CAGTGATGCCAAAAAAAAAAAAAAAAAGTTCTTATTGATTAACTTAGTACAATTGTAGAGACCATCCCTAGAGAAACATCTGAAATGTGAGGTATGAGTGCACAAAACAGAAAAGCAGTAGACTTCCCTGTTAGTCTCCCAAAGAAGAACTGGTTTCTTCCCTCAGCAAAGTTGCTGTGCTTTTTAATATCCAATCTGAGGCTCAGCTTTGCAGAACTTAGTGGCTGCTGAGGCGTCTGAAAAGAAATTACTGACTCGGCTTATATATAAATAAATACCTTATGGAATTTGTTTTCTTGAGTCAAAGACCGTAGGGTCATGGTTTCACGGTTTATTTCAGAGAAAGGGCCTGACCCTGTTGCTAAAGCTTCTGTTCTACCTCCTCGTTCGTTGTGCAGTGTTTGGATCGTAAATGCTCGTCAGCAACCATCTGAGGGGCAACCCTTGGTGTCTGTCTACTCCTTGGGAGATGCTGAGAAAAAAGGAGATGGAAACCACACATGATACAGGCTCCGTACGTGATTGCCTTCAACAACAGGGATCTCCTTTGCCACGAGGCCACAAGAAACTGGATGGTGTCTTCTTTTAGATCTTTCTGTTGTTGATTTTTTTTTTGGGGTGCTTTTAATTTTTTAATCATTTTGCTGAGGGCTCCTACAGCTCCTACCACAGTCCATACATAACATTCCTTGTGTCGAGCACATCTGTACATGTGTTGCCCTCATCATTCTCAAAACATTTTCTTTCTACTTGAGCCCTGGGTATCAGCTCATTTCCCCCCTTCCTCCCCCAAACTCCCTCCCTTCCCAAATGTATGAAATCTTGATGATTTATAAATTTTTTTTTCATGTCTTAGACTGTCCAGTGTCTCCCTTGACCCACTTTTCTTTTGTCCTTCCCCTGGGTGGGAGTTATATGTAGATCCTTATAATCAGTTCCCCCTTTCTATCCCACCTTACCCTTACCCTTCTGGTAGTGTTACTCTATTATTGGCCCTGGAGGGTTTATCTGTCCCGCATTCCCTGGGTTTCCTGCTCTTTATCAGGGTACATCCTGTGGGATAGCCAGGTTTGTAAGGTAGAATTGGGATGATAATAGTGGTGGGGGGAAAATATTAAAGAAGTAGTGGAAGGTTGTAAGTTTCATCAGTAGGATACTGCACTTTGGCTGGCTTGTCTCCTCCCTGTGACTCTTCTGTAAGAGGATGTCCAGGTGCCTACAGATGGGCTTTCGGTCTCCACTCCGCACTCCCCCTCATTCACAATGATATGATTTTTGGGGGGTTTTTTTGATGCCTGGTACCCGATCCCTTTAACACCTCATGATCACATCAACTGGTGTGCTTCTTCCATGTGGGCTTTGTTGCTTCTCAGCTAGATGACCACTTGTTTATCTTCAAGCCTTTAAGACCCCAGATGCTAAATCTTTTGATAGCCGGGCACCATCAGCTGTCTTCACCACATTTGCTTATGCACCCACTTTGTCTTCAGCAATCCTATAGAGGTGAGTTACATAGATGGCCAGTTTATTTTTTTTATTTTATGGGGCAATCACTGCCTTCTGGTGGTCGTGTTAGCTACCCAGTGCTGCTCCTGAGAGCCACCGCTGGATTTGAACCTCCAAGCCCATGAGCCACAGTCCCGCACTCAACCACTTACGCCACCAGGGCTCAGCCCAGAATGCCAGTTTAATAGAGCAAAGTGTTCTTGCATTGAGGGAGTGCTTGAGAAGCGACCCAATGTCCATCGGTTACCTTAATATTAAACCTATAAATATATGCACATAGATCTACTTCTCCCTTGTTTTATATAAATATATTTTTTGTTTTGTTTTGTTTTGTTTGGGGGGGGGGCAATCACTGCTCTCCGGTGGTGGGAGTAGGAGGCCCAGCCCCACTGCTGGAATTGAACCTCCGTCCCAGTGGGCCGCAGTCCGGTGCACAACCACTACGCCACCGGGACTCAGCCCTATAAATATATTTATATATGCATATGCCTGTATTTAGACTCTATAGATGCCCTTTACCTTCCTGTTTTTCCCTCTATTGACTGTTACTTTCCTTTTGTCCCACTATCATACTCAGTCTTCATTTGTGTTTCAGTAATTCCTGTCAATTACATTGCCCTTGATCAAGCCCTACCAGACCTCCAACACCCTCCTCCTTGCCATCAATTTTAGATCACTTATTGTTCCCTTGTCCCTGGTTTGGTTAACATCCACTTCCTTTTCCTGTCTTCCCCTCTCCCGTGACCCCCAAAATCAGTAGGTCCTGGTGTTTTCTCCTCCACCTTGTTTATCCTGCCTATCTTACCTACATAGACCTAGAGAGATAATAATACGCACAAAAAACAAGACTCAGGGCTGAGCCCCGGTGGCGTAGCGGTTGTGCACAGGACTGCGGCGCACTGGGATGGAGGTTCAAGTCCAGCAGCAGCTCTACAGGAGCAAAGGCTGGGCCTCCTACTCCCACCACCAGAGGGCAGTGATGCCAAAAAAAAAAAAAAAAGACTGAGCATAACAAACACCAAAAGAAAAAAAACAACAAAAATCACGGACAGAATAAAGAAAAACCTGTAAATAGTTGAAGGTCTGTCGATTGACCTTTAAGAGTGTTTTCCACCCTAACCCTACAAACTATTTTTGGTATTCCCTGGAGACTTCTGTTGTGCACCCTTAGTGTTGTGCCTCCTTGTGGCAGGGTCAAAGCGGGCACTCTTCCAGCACTATGTCTCCAGTGTTGCCCCTGTAGCACTATGGGTCTTGTTTAGAGACAGAGTATTTGAGCGTACATTTCCTCTACCCTCTAAGTGGTCCCAGTTGTTGGACAGTCTCCACGTGGGCGCTGGCTGGGTGTGTCCTGGATAGAAACAGTGCTTCTGAGATCTCCTACATTGTATCACGTCCTGCCTGCCTTTGAGCCCATCTTGTGAGCACTTCTTTCTAGAAAATGTACATCTCCCAATCATGGTCTCGGTCCCGTTCATACGGCCCTGCCTTCACCTGCGATGTCTTGATCTAACACTAATGTTCTTGTGACAATCTCTTCTGTCCTCTCACCTCCCACTTGAGCCTCCATTTCTCTGTCAACCCCCCGAGGTCATTCTCACCTCATGCTAGGGTCTCCTACAGCTGGATGCTGTGTTTTCCTTTTAAAACATAGTAGATGTTACATTGCATTGGAGATTTAGCATCTCTTTTGCAGGAAAAAAGGCAGGTCTTTCTATTCCGAGAAGCCATGAGAAACTCACTGAGACATTTCCACCCTTTCCTAGAGAATTGCTGTTAGTGAACGTGGACTCGATGGTAGAGGGAGCTTTTTTTTTTGGTTGGCTTGCTTGTCTGCTTGTATTTTTTGGGGGGGAGGGGGGGGCATCACTGTCTCTGGTGGTCGTGGGAGCCATCCAGTGCCGCTCCTGAGAGCCGGCGCTGGATTTGAACCGCCAAACCCGCGGGCCGCAGTCCCGCACTCAACCACTTACACCACTGGGGCTCAGCCCCTGTTTGCTTGTATTTTGCTGTATTTTTTTCCCCTCGCATCACTGCCCTGGTGGGAGTAGGAAGCCCAGCCGTGCTCCTGGAGAGAGGCTGCTGGATTTGAACCGTCAAGCCTATGGGCTGCGGTCCCTCACACACCCACTGCGCCACCAGGGCTCAGCTGCGTCTTTTTATTTTATATCCTAAAACAGTCCTAAAAACTTGGTAGGCGTGTCATATGTTTCTTTTGGAAACGCCTATCTTGTATAAACCCTGCTAGAGGGGAGTCCATGCATTCTCCTCTGAATGTCCCCCATCCCACAGCTCATGACCTGAGGTGCCCTAAGTGCTGAAACATGATGACAGTGATGAGTGCTCTGCACACTGCTCTCCACCCCGGTCACACCTGAAAAGGCTCACGGTGGTCTGGTCCCTGCTTCTCCAGCCCCATCTTACAGTCGATCGTTCACCCCTCCAGTCCGCCAGCCTAGAATGGACCAGAACCCACCAAAACGACAGCCACCAAGCCGATTCTGATTTAGAGCAACCCTACCTATAACCTTACCTGGAGTCCCAGTGGCCTCGTGATTAATTACGTGTTGGGTGACAAAGAAAGGGATCAATCACTCCAAACCACTAATATTTCCATGGGCAAAGTGTAGGAAACCGATTTCTCCCAAATTGTCTCTCTCTCAGGTATATGCCCAACTTAGCCGCTTGCTACACACGGCAAAGAACTGTACCCATGGAGGTCAGAGGCTAGTCTCCCTCAGGATGATCTGCCACCCAGAGCAGTCAGACTGTATGGTCTGTCCCACTCTAAGTGAGGTCCATTCCCTTCCGGTAAGGATAATAGTAGCAGTTTCCCTGAAGGAGAACTTAAGGAGATCAAGCCCACTCTAGGGTGACCAAAGTTAGGCCGCTGTGTCAGAGAGGGTTCGCTAGAGAAATAAAACCAGAACACTAGTCATTTTATATATTTACATAGAAAGAAGGGTATATAAGATAAGAAAGAAATAGTTAAGCTGAGCCCCGGTGGCACAGTGGTTGTATGCAGGACTGCAGCCCACAGGGTTGGCGGTTCAAATCCAGCAGCAGCTCTCCAGCAGCAAGGCTGGGCTTCCTAATCCCACCAGGGCAGTGATGCCACAAAAAAATAAAAATAAAAAATAAAGTCAAGAAAAAAGAAACAGTTCAGTAATCTATAAAGCAGTACAAATGGCTCGGTGCAACTCACTTGTATGACACAGCTAGGAGACTGGCAGTCCTTCAAGTCTTGAGGGCCGCTGAGTCGTCCTCTGTAGAGCAATCCAGGCTATCTGGTCACAGGCAGCAAACAGCAGAGCAGGTCACCAATGGTCAGCCAGACGACAGAGTCCGACAGTCCCCAGCTCGAGAGATGCATATCCCAGGAGCGTGGCGAAGCAGGGCTTGAAGGATCCTCAACTCACAGCTCCACAGTCCACGATTAGGTGTCCCACGGGTCGTGTTGCTTGGAGGTTGAGGCACAGGATGAACAAAGCAGCTGTCTGGTCCAAAGATCTGAAAGCGAGAGAGAGAGAGAGAGAGAGAGAGAGAGGGCAGGACTCGCTGAGCCCTTCCTATCTCTGCCCTTCAATTCATCCCGTGTATTCGTTGGTCGTGCCGTCACAACAGACCCATCAATCTTCTGTGGGCATGTTGGCATAACAAACCTGCCCATCACAGCCACCATCAGGAATCTAGGGTCTGCCCTTCTTATCACATGTACCCCTAGTCCTTCCCCTTCCTATGAGGGGTACACCCCTAGCTCAACCCATTCCTGTGATGTCTTAGCCTGTGATTGGATGACATGCACACCCCCAAAGATATATAAGCCAGGTTTCCCGTGAGTACATGTATCTCAAGGAACAACTTAGGCTTGATTTCAAACTTTTAAAAACTTTAAAAAACTAATTTTATTGGTAATAGGGTATTTACAGGGGCTGGGAAGTCTTGCATGAGCCTGGAGGTGAGGGTGGGGGCTGGAAAGCTCTCCAGATTTGACCTTATTCAGGTCCCAGCTGCTCTTCCTGGCCAGGGTTGAGCGTCTCGGGTCCGTCTCCTAGGTCGGAGGCTGGTGGTACGTCTGCGATATTTGTTAGACAGGTTGACCCAGCGAGCTGTGGGGGACTTCAACCTCCTGACCCCAATCGCCAGGCGTGGCATTTTGGCACTGGGGCAGCCAAATTCCCCGTCGGACCCCACCGGATCCAAACGTCTCTTCTGAGCCCTTTGTGGTTCAGGAGGCCGGCGGATGGTAGCCTCTTCAGCTGCCATGTTGAGTGGGGTGGCCAGAGGCCGGTCTCCAAAGGAACGGTAGCCACCAACCAGGCAGTAGGTCTCCCCGTGCCAGGTCGCCTGAGCTTCTCCGTACCCACGGTAGAGGACATGGTAGTAGCCAGGGCAGGAGAGGGTCCTGGGAGCTGCTGGGAAGAAAAGCAGAACTGTCAGTTGTCCATCCTTGACACAGGTGCTTCCAAGACCTTCCCCCTCTCTCATCTCCATTTCCACTTGAAGCCTTCTCAGCCTACTGGCATTGAAAACAGAGTCCTGCCCCATGGCCTCTCAGGGTCCTCAACAGAAGAGATTTGGGCTGAAAAGGAAGCTCCATGGGGCCTGTGGCCGTCATATCTTTGGAAACTGAGTCTGCATTTCCAGGGAAGACAGGTCCACCCCGAACTGCCATGGCCAGGTCCCCTCAGTCCCTCCCTTCCACAAGCCAAGAAACATTTCCTGAGACCTCTATCTGTTCTACGGTGTGAGTGATGGGTCTGAAGGTCCCCTGGGTATGTCTCAGGCCAGTATAGTGAAGGTGAGCTTCAGGAGATCCCTCCGCCTCAAACTGCTCTCTAGATCCCTTGACAAGAAACATACTGGGCTTTGGTTGAGAGGCCAATCAGGAAAGGTCTGAAGGGAGCCATCTTTTAGCCCCAAGGGGGAGTCACATGATGAAGATTAGAGCCTCACTTGCCCGAGAGGGAAGCCTCACTCCCTGGCAATAGTGAAGAGGCTAGGGGCTCCTGAAGAGAATCCCAGACCCTTGACCCTCCTCGGGGAGAAGTTTTGAGTTATCATGCGTGAGGATGGGTATCAGCCTCGCATGAATCTGTGCGTATCAAATGCCTCTCCCGCAGATGCCCAGCGTAGGCCTACCTGCTTTGTGGCCTTCCCACCGAGCAGGGCACATGTTGGCATTAACGAACATAATTCTCTCTCCAGCAACCTCGCGAACGAGTGTCTCCAAGAGAAATGGTAGTGAAGTTACCCTGTTGGCACTCTGTTTTCCTAATTACCGTGGACACTGAGAAGCTCTGTAAAGTCATCGCAAACCAGTGACTTCACCTAAGTGGGGGTAGGGGGGAGGCAGATAGAAGGGTGAATCCTATAGGAGTGAGCCCTTGTCCAATCACTATCTCCTCCCAGCATATAATTTCTTGTTTGTCCTGAAGTTCAGACTTAGCTGTCCCACTCAATGTAGCCTCTTCACCTGAGGAAGGGCAGACCTGCCATATGCAACTCCTCCTACCTCAGGGACTCAGCCTTCAACCCCGTCTGGCTTCCAACAAGGTAGTTGACCCCACCCAGATGACCACCTGGCTCTCACTTATCTATCTTGGCTGAACATCAAGCTACAGTTGACATGCTTTAATCTTTTTTTTTTTTAACTTAAGAACAGTTCTAAACCTTAAAATTGGGGGAAAAAAGTAGAGAGGAGTGTTTTGAACCTCCATCATCCAGTTCCAACTATTATCACCTGATCACCCACCCCCTTTTCCAGAATATTGTCTAACAAATCAGAAATTATTTCATCCATAAATGTTTACGTGTGCATCTTTACAATAGAAAGACTTCTGATTGGTACAACGACCTTATTCACAAATAAAGCAAGTTAATACTTCAGTAGTATGAAATAACTGTCATGGTCATATTCCTGACTTTCCAGTGTCCCCAATTGATTTGCTTAAAGTATAATGTAGATCAGATTTTCATATTGCTTGATTATCATCTCAATTTTCCTCCTCCATTTTTTTTGCAATGTATATTTTGAGAAAGAAAAAGAAAATCTTTTGTCCTGTTAAATTGTCCAGGGTTCACAACTTGTGATTGTCTCCCCTATGGCGTTCCTGTGTGTCTTTTATTTTCTATTAACTTGTCAAGATGGGAAGATTTTAAGACCCCAGATTTGCAGGACTTAGCCTGTATCGGGGTCTAAATTCTGAGCATCAGGTTTGCCAAAGGTTATGAATAGAGCGAAAACTCAAAATCCAATTGCAGAGGCCCCACTTGGATCAAAGCTCCATTGAATTCCTTCAAGAAGCAGGGATATGTACAACCTTGGCCAGAATGCGTTAGAAAATGCACTCCGTTTTGAGAATGATGATGGCAACAAATGTACAAATGTGCTTGACACAACGGGTAGATGTATGGACGGTGATAAGAGACGTATGAGCCCCAAATAAAATATTTTTTTTAAAGAAAATAAAAAAAAGAAACGGGGCTGAGCCCTGGTGGCGTAAGTGGTTGAGTGTGGGACTGAGGCCCGCGGGCTTGGCGGTTCAAATCCAGCAGCGGCTCTCAGGAGCAGCATTGGGTAGCGCCCACGACCACCAGAAGCAGTGATGGCCACCAAATATATATATATATAATTTCCACCTCTCATCTCTGCCACCACCACCTCCTGTCCCACTTCCCCGCCCCACCCAACAGCCCAGAAGGGAGAGTCTGCTTTACAGGCTTGCGGAGGGTGTGTCCTTGATGGAGACTGGGGTGCACAGTCATGACTTCCTTGGTTGGAAGACCCTGGTCAATCTTGTCAGCTCTTTTTGTGCTCCTATTTCCATTTCTGTCGTCCCTTCTGCAACTGTGATTTATTGATCTGCCTCCAATCATGATTCCGAGCGTTTCCTTTGTCCTCCCATGGTCTATTCAAGACATGTCAATTGCATGTCCCTATGATCTGGGGCTAATGGTGCCCCGCGTCCTTCGAATCCGTCTTCGTCCTAGTCCTGTGTAGGGATTAACAGGTGTTCTCCTTAAATTAGATTTCAGATTTGAGGTTCTCTTTTACATCTGCCGCTGCGTCCAGGCCCTTAGCACCGGGACCCTTAGCAAAAAAAAAAAAAAAAAGCAGGGGAAAAGAGATGGGCTGCCGTTGCCCGCCGCCGCCTCCAGGGGGCAATGGCGCGCAAGGCCCCCTGGGAAATGTAGTCCGAGGAGCCGCCGCGACCCCGCGGGTTCCGGGCGCGCGGCTCCGAGTGCGCAGGCGCGGTTTCGGCCCTGCGCCGCCGCTGCGGCCATTGTCCCGCCCGGCTGCAGCCGAGGCATCCTCGGGGCGGGGGGTGGGTGGGCACTCCTGCGTCTCTCTGCCGGGGCGCACGCAGCCTGGGGCTGGGGCCCGAGCGGGCGACCCGCGGGCCTAGGGCGGGCCGGAGGCCGAGGAACCCGGAGCCGCCCGGAGGCGGCCATAGCGAGGGGTGAGAGAGGATGCGCTTCTGCGTGCCGCCCGGGGACCCGGGCGTGGCCGGAGGCGCGGGGGTCCGAGGCGCGGCCCGAGAGTTCAGCGCAGGGAGCGCATCTGCTCGCGGGCCGCCCGGTCGCAAGAAGAGGAGCTCGGAGAGCGGGGGCAGCGCCTGCGGGGTCGGGCAGGGAGAGCCGGGGCGGCGGGGGCGGGAGGGGGGGGGAGTAGCTGGGGTCGCAGAAGGCTAAGTGCGTCCTCTCCTCTCTCCCCAGCCCGTGTTTGGGAGCGAGCCCCCCACCCCACCCCACCCCACCACCCCCCGACGAGGTGGAATGGCCCCGAGGCCCCCCGAGGCCGCGCTGCAGGTGAGCAGCCCGTTCCTCGCGTTTGGGCAAGTCCTGGTTCACCACCTGGGCCGCCCCCCTGGGAGGCCGGGGAGGGCCGATGCCCAGGTCTGGAGCAAAGCGAACGGGCTTGCGCTGCGGGGCAGGGCGCGCCGGTGACCAGAGGGCCATGGTCTGGGGAGGCAGGGAGGTGGCACTGGGTCGGCGTTGAGAGCGCTTGGGACTTTGTCGTTCGGGAATGGACAGTGGGTGACAGGTGGGAAACAGTAGGGCAGGAACTGGGGTGGCAGGGCAGTGAGTAAAGGGGAGACGTGCCCAGCTTCTGAGCCCGGGGCCAGGGTGCCACCAAGGGCCCCAAGACCCCTAGGAAGAGGCTGGAACTGGGTTTTGGGTTTTTTTGTTTTTTTTTTTTTGGACAGGGAGGACTTGTTTGAAAGCCTCAGGGTTCCTTTCTGCTCTCAAACAGGTGTGATAGGGCACGTGCCGGGACTCCCAGCCCTCACTCTCTGAGGCCGATTTGTGGACTCATTCGGTTCTTTGAAGGTGGAGGCGTCAAGTTGGGGAACTTTCTAGAAGCATTCCTCCGCAGGTTGACTTTCGAATTCCACAAAGTTCGTCAGTGAAACGTAATGGGACAGATGATCGTTTAGGCCACCCCCTCTTTGGGAGGAAGGGAAACGTTGGTGTGTGAAGCCTGCAAACTCAGATCTAAAAAAATCACCGTGGTGGCCTCGCAATGCACAGGGTCAACAGTTTGAGCCCCCAGCAAGCAGCTCCTGGAGAGAAAGCTGGGGCTTTCTCCTCCCGTGAAAATTTACATCTTCAGAAACCCACAGTCATTTTTGACTCAGTCATTAGGGTCCCTATGAGTCAGTGAGAGGAGTGAGTGTTCTTGGAGGCCTGTTTGGTAACCGTTGGACTGCTAACCGCCAGGTCCGTGGGTTCAAGCCCGCCCAGGGGGAGAGGTGAACCCTGTCTACTCTCATTTCCACTTACAGCTTTGGAAACCGCTGTGTGGGAACGGACTCGATGGCTGTGGGTTTGTGTTTTAGGTTTTTGGAATCGTGTCCTTGAAAAGCGATGTATGGCCATAAAATGCACAGCTCTTGTTTTCACATCTTGGTTTTTTTTGTGTGTATGCATCATTGCCCCCTGGTGGGAGTAGGAGGCCCAGCCTTGCCCCTGGAGAGCTGCTGCCGGGTTTGAACCACCAACCTTGTGGGCCGAAGTCCCGCAGTCCTGCACACAACCAGTACGCCACCGGGGCTTAGCCTGTTTTCACATCTTGTTTCCAGAGGGGAGCCTTAAAGGAGAAAGGCAAGACTGACGAGTGCTAGTCAGTGATTCGGTGTGAGGAGAGGCAGAGCAAATCATGACCACCTTGATATTCCAGTTGTTTCAGTGAACACCCACTGTCTCTGGGTAGGTCTCACCCACGGTGAACCTCTCAGGACAGTAGAACAATCGCATGGGATTTCCAAGGCTGCAGTCTTTCCTGTAGTGGGTGGTCGCATCTTTTCCTTTCTTTTTTTTTTGTTTTTTTTTGGGGGGGGGGGAAGCACTGCCCTCTGGTGGTGGGAGTAGGAGGCCCAGCCTTTGCTCCTGTGGAGCTGGAATTGAACCTCCATCCCAGTGGGCCGCAGTTCCATGCACAACCACTACGCCACCGGGGCTCAGCCCCCAATCTTTTCCTTTCTTCAGCCTGTGAATTTCACCTGCCGGCCTTTTGCATAACAAGTGTGCCCCCAAGGCTTATGGGATCAGTTCGATTCACATCCTTCGGAGATGCTTGTTCTTTTCAGGAGCGGGACTTCTTCCTCATGATGCTGAGCGTGAAGTCTGTTCAAAAGTGGATCCGTGGTCGGGCTGAGCCCCGGTGGCGTAGTGGTTGTGCACAAGACTGCGGCCCACTGGGATGGAGGTTCAATTCCAGTAGTGGGGCTGGGCCTCCAACTCCCACCGCCGGAGAGCAGTGATGCCCAAATTAAAAAAAAAAAAAAAAAGTGGATCCGTGGTCTCCCAGAAAGCTGAAAGGAGATGTGTGTTCTGTGCAGTGAATATTCAAGATGACACTTGACATTACTGTTAAACTGTGTTCCCCAAGCACTCTGGTTCAGTCATATTCCACGGCTCCCAGACAAGTTGCTCATTGCAAGCTCAGCAATGCCGAACCACCAGCTGCTCTGAAGGAACAAGCTTCCTGCTTCCCGAAGGTGTGGCAGTCTCTGAGACCCCAAGGGCAGTTCTAGCCTGTCCCGTAAGGTGGCTGAGGCAGAATCGACCGCCTGGCAGTGAGTTTGGTTTAGTTTTTCCCAATTTCCTTCCTCTCTCATTTATCCATCGCCTGCAGCCAACGCCTCTGTCACACAGGGCAGTCCGGTGCTGGTGAAGCACAGTCCATGGACTATGGACGGCCACAGGAGAAAACAATTACCAAGCTCAGACACTAGGTAATGCGCAGGCAGTTTCCACTGGAGAACCCTGCCCTAGCAAAGAGATGAGTAAACAGAAGTTTCCCTTTGGCCAGTGGTTTTCCTTTTCTAAGCGTGGCTGTCAGGAAGGCAAAATCTTCGTGGTTGAATTGCACCCACTGCTTACCCAGAAAGTTGATTTCAAGGGGGGGAAGTCGTCTCATGCAGAAATACAGTTCAAGGAGCAGGGGATGTCAGGCATTGTTCAGAGGTCCAAAGGCTATGTTGAATATGGAGAGAGAATTCTGTCTGTGGGAAGCGTTAACAGAAGACTCACCTGTGAGCAGGGGCTTGCTAGGTAGTGGCTACTAAACCAAACCAGACTCAACTGCCATTGAGTCGGTGCCGAGTGTCCTAGACTGTCACTCTTGACGGGAATGGAAAGCCCCATCTTTCTCCCTCGATTCTGCCTGGTGGTTTTTAACTGCTGACCTTCAGCCCAATGTGTCACCGCCGTGCCACCAGGGCTCCCTAGGTTAGCAGGTGGCAAAACAAAGAGGGTGGGGCCGCTTTCTCTGTGGGTCAAAGAAGAAGAGGGTCCAGCTGTACTTTCTCCGAGGCAGATATGTTTTCTCCTGTGGCGGTCCACGGTCCATGGACTGTGCTTCACCGGCCCCGGACTGCCCTGTGTGACAGAGGCGTTGGCTGCAGGCAGTGGATAAATGAGAGAGGAAGGAAATTGGGAAAAACTAAACCAAACTCACTGCCAGCCGGTCGATTCTGCCTCAGCCACCTTACGGGACAGGCTAGAACTGCCCTTGGGGTCTCAGAGACTGCCACACCTTCGGGAAGCAGGAAGCTTGTTCCTTCAGAGCAGCTGGTGGTTCGGCATTGCTGAGCTTGCAACGAGCAGCCCAGCTTGGAGCACTATGCCTCCACGACGCTCTGTGAAGCCCGCCCCTCCTTTTATTCAGTAGATGTCACTGAGCCCTTCTCCAGGTGATTGGAATGCACTCATAGCTGGTTCTCTCGGAATTACTCCAATTCCAACGCAGGGAGAGTAGAACCCCACTGCCCGGTGTTCTCGTCTCTGACTTTGGGGGCCGTCAGGCTGGTCTTCTGCGATGCCCCCTGGGAGCGGTTCCTACTAACAGCCTGTCAGCGGGCAGTCAAGGGCTTCCTTGTCGGTGCCACCCAGATCCCACTAAGCGAACAAGGTTTGCAAAGGTGTGTGTTCCGGTCTTGTGGTGGGGTGGCCTTAAGTTGGCTGTCACTTACAGTGTCCCTGTGTGCAACAGAACAGAACTCTACCCTGTCCTGCGCCAGCCCTCACAGCCATTACGTTGGAGCTCGTGCGGTAGCCACCGTGTTCATGTTTCTCCTGGACCAGCTACGGCTTCTCTGCCGACCCTGTCCTCTACCAGGGACTGCTCTCCCCTTAGAACACGTCCATAGTGCCCCAGACACAGGCTCCCCACCATCTCTTCTAAGGAGCATCCCGGCTGCACTTCCTCCGAGCCAGATGTGTTTGATCTTTTGGGTGGATGGATGGATGGCAGGAAGGCAGGCAGAGGGCCCACCTAGCAGAAGCAGTCAGGTAATGGTGAGTGACAGAAGGTCAAATTTAAGAGAAAGGGCTGAGCCCCGGTGGCGTCGTGGTTGTGCGCGGGACTGCGGCCCACTGGGACGGAGGTTCGATTCCAGATTCACGGAGCAAAGGCTGGGCCTCCTACTCCCACCACCTGAGGGCAGTGATGCCAAAAAAAAAAAAAATTTAAGAGAAAGAGGAAGGGCTGAGCCCCGGTGGCATAGTGGTTGTGTGCGGGACTATGGCCCACTGAGTTGGCAGTTCAAATCCAGCAGCAGCTCTCCAGGAGCAAGGCTGGGCCTCCTACTCCCACCAGAGGGCAGCGATGCGCCCCCCCCCCACCCCCAAATGAAAAAGAGAGATTGAGGCTGAGCCCCGGTGGTGTAAGGGGTTGAGTGCGGGACTGCGGCCCGCAGGCTTGGCGGTTCAAATCGAGCAGCTGCACTCAGGAGCAGCACTGGGTAGCTCCCACGACCACCAGAAGGCAGTGGTGCCCAAAAATAAATAAATAGAATAAAATTTTTAAAATTAAAAAAATAAAAAAGAGAAAGATAATTCAGTGGTCCTGGAAGGGAAAGAAGACCAGGGCTGGGAGACAATCTGGAACAGCATTGCCCAAAGTAAATACAATGTGCATTATAAATCAGTATAAAAATTTTAGTACCCCTACGTTTTTAGAAGAAGCAAGTAAGTTGTAACTATTTATTAAATATTTGTGGAGTTCCCAAGTTGTGTCTGAAAATAGGTTCTGTTTCCCCTACTGTTGCAGCTGACACCGCTCTGCTTTGGATGTCTTCACACTAGTTGTCTTTCCCACTCACCCTTTCTGAGCTAGAAAACTCACCAGAACCAAAGGCGAGACTGCAGGAAGGACATGGATGCTAATGTCCTGGCTTAACAGGACCAAAGAAGGCAAGGCAGAAAGCAACCTGCAGCCATCAGAACAGTTGGGAGGCACTGGGAACTCCCTTGGTGTTAGTGGTGGCGCAGAAGCCCGGTTAGAGTAGGGTAAGAAGTCTTGACCTAGCAATTTCCATTGTAGTCATCCTAGAGAAATTCTCGCATGTCTGGATGAAAAATACCTGTTGTGATAATATTCACAGTTGGACAGTACTGGATGCCCTTCTAATGTGACTTAACAAAGAGCCGTTCTTTTTATTTATTCATTCACTTATTTATTTTGGGGGGGCATGACTGAGAGCGGTTCTATTTATTATTTATCCACCAGGTGTGTTTTGAGCATCCGTTCTGTGCGGGACATTATTCTAGGCCTCGGCATACAGCTGATCAAAAGGAGTAATCTCTGCTCTCAAGGAGTTTACAAGGGCTGAGCCCCGGTGGCGTCGTGGTTGTGCGCGGGACTGCGGCCCACTGGGGCGGAGGTTCAATTCCAGCAGTGGGGCTGGGCCTCCTACTCCCACCACTGGAGAGCAGTGATGCCCCCCCCCCCCCAAAAAAAAAAAGGAGTTTACAGTAGGAGAACGCAACTAGCCAGCAGGCTGACCTCAGATAATTTTCAGGCGTACAAATGTTATTTTCTATTTAAATTTGGCTGGTAGCAAGAATTGGGACATTGGAAAGAAGCGGTATTATGGGGGAGGGGGAATTAAACATGATAATATGCTGGAGTCTTTTTAGAGGAGGTGCTAAGACAGCCTCTGTAAAGAAGAAGCTCTAGATATGTTAGGTAACAAGTTATCAACCGTGTGGTGATCTGAGATGAGCAACTGTAAAAGCCTGGATGGGGGCATGGGACTGCAGCCCACTGGGATGGAGTTCAATTCCAGCTCCACAGGAGCAAGGGCTGGATCTCCTACTCCCACCACCAAAGGGCAGTGATGACAAAACAAAACAAAAAAGCCTGGCTGGGGACAAGGCTGAGTTTTCCAAGCACCAGCCAGGGGCGCAGGAGGGTGGGAGCAGTGAGTGAGGGGGAAGTTTGCGTTTTACCCTCAGTCCAATGGGCTGTCGGTTCTCGGCAGTGATTGTATGATGCGGTACGAAGACACACGTAGGTCCAAGGCACCTGGTGAAAGTATAACGGTCTCCAAGATGGATCATTACATGTAAAAAGCAGGGGGTGGGGGGCTTTGAAAAATTGGCGGGGGGGAAATTCCAGAATCTTTCCATTTCTTTCAACCCCCCCAAACTTCT
>PVJH01040725.1:0-15498 GCA_004026705.1 Nesogale talazaci
AGTGATGCCTATAAAAAAAGTAGATCAGACCCAACGTGCATCAGAAGGGGGATCAACTGACAAGGTCGTAATGGTGTAAGTCAGGTTTATCACTTCAGTCTCCTACAGTCATCTTCCCAAACACTCTGTTTGGTAACCAGTTTACCCTGCCTCTATTATGCATATAGGGCGATCACCAAAGGCTTATTTCCTATGTAGATCTCACAAATGTATCTACCATCACCTTAGCTCTGCCTAGACTGCTTTCTTTTTCCTTCCTTTCCAGTGAGAGGAAATAGGATGCGGAAGTGAGCACTTGATCCCATTTATGTCCCCCAAACTAAGCCTTGGTGGAATGGGGAATAAACATCAGCACAGCCTGCGTTCTCAGAGCTCCAGCGAGTAAGTGAGGTGCTGAACAACTGGGTGCAGTGACAACACAGCAGTTAGGAGAATGGACCAGCTATCATCAGGGACACTCACTCATTGTAGCCATTTGTGAACAGGGCTAGATAATGACCAAACCGGGAACACAGAAATGGGGCTAATCTGAGGAGGCTGTAGCCTGAGATATTAAAAAGTTGAGTTATTGCCTTATCATTCATATACCATACAATTCAATAGCTTGAATCTATCAAAAAGATCACCACCACACACACTTTTAGAACATTTTATTCATTCTTCAACCTATTGTTTTTAGTTCTTTATTATCCCAAATCTCCCCTGCCATAACCCTAAGGAACTATTAATCTAGTTATTGTGTTTGTCAATTGCCTATTCTGGATTTCAAATTACATATACCAAAAACAAACAACTACAATGATAACAAAGTATAACACAGAAAAACCTCGATCCAAGAGGAAGGAAAAGATAACAAACTCCGACAAATTAAAATAGGTCAAAAAGGAAAACAAATTTCAATATGTTCAAATGTTGACTTAAAGATATCTGCAGTAATCCACTTTGTCTGACTGCAAACCTAGCCGTCTCCCTAGTCAGTGGTCCAAGGAAGCTCAATGATAGCTTAATTTGTGTGAAGAGTCTACAAATAAATTTTGTGCTTTCACTCTTGTGGCAGTCATGGACTTGCATCTATTTCAGCACTGGGAGGGTAGGGGTGAAGTCTAGCCAATGAGACCTCTGTGTCGGCATGGCTTTCTCTGAGAATTCTGGGAAATCTTGTGATTCTTCCTGGAGAAGAAGCCACATGGGCTTACCCTGATGAAATCAGATCTCTGGGGTCAGAGTAGCCACATGGAGACCCCTGCCATCGCTAAGATGCTTCTACCATCACTGAATACATAAGACTCTGCATGTGCTTCGTGAGTGTGAAGAGGACTAATGGATTGGTATTGGACATAGGCTAATTTCAGACTTGTGGACTTGGACTGGACTGGGTTGGAATGCTTTCTCATTGTTCCATTCCTCTTGTATATAAACCTCTCTCCCTTATATACATATGTGTGTTTATGAATTTGTTTCTTTAATCCACGCAGACTAACACAACTATTATCCATAGTCTTTTACAAACTGTGTGCTCAGAATTTAAATCCTACTATAATTCCTTCCTTTGGTCTTGGATTTTATCATTTATAATCCTTCAATAACATGGACTAGTGTGCTCCTTCTTTGTGGACTTAGCTGATCCCACACTTAGGTGGCTTTTTAAGACAATCCTATACGACCACAGATGCTAGTCTTTCTCATAGACAGGTACCATCTAATTTCACCATCGCTTTGCTACAGCACCCATATCTTCAGTGATTACAAATGAGCAGTTTGTTTGTTTGTTTTTTTAAAAAACTAACTAATTGTTCTTAGAAAAGGACTTGTGATTAAGTGCATGCTCAAATACATTTTTATAGCTAAAATTTATATATCCACATTAGAGTCAGATTCTCAGCTTTTAGAGAAATAATTTAAGTCACCTCCAGGAGACATTTGGTAATTCTAATAATAGTATCATTAATCTAGCTAATGATATACATTTTAAAAAACTATTGAGAAAAGGAAACTATACATGTATAGGAAACGCTTTTCAGGCTAAAATACATGTGTAACACACTTATACAAGTTAAAAACTTCAGTAACAACACTGCTTAAGAAAACGGTAAGAGTTAGACACAAGGCACATTTTTCAATAACATATGTTCACTAAGTCAGAACTACATCTGTATGACTAAGACATGTCATGGAAAGCAAAAAAAAAAAAGTATGAAAATGGCAAGTACAAAGTAGTCTTAAATAGCTAATTATTGGCAGCCTCAAAGCAAAGTTGATATCTGTTAGATGAACCAAAATCAACTGACTTCCAAATCCATGATCTTGGGATAGTAGTCCTTTACTTTGTAGGTGTCTTTAAGATAAAGTCTGGTTCCTTTAGTGGGGTTTCTAAGTCATAGAATTTTGATGTGGCCTATGGAGAATGTTGGACACTTTGAAAGGCAAAACCTAAAACTCCAGTAGCCTTAGCATGCAAGCAGGATCACCGAGGGGTGGGAAGAAATGTGGTCAAAATACATGATTAGCAGATAATACTAAGGGGATTTTCCTATTGGGATTTCTATTCCTATTTGTTTTGGTAGCACCATATCACTTTCATAATGTGTGCAGATGTTTACAGACCCACTTGCAGTGTATAATAGTTCCAGTCTCTCTACAATCTCTCCAGAATTGGTTGATTTAAAAAAAAATTGGACTGTCCTTGTTGGTTTAACATGTTATCTCATTGTTTTAATTTGCATCTCCTGGATGGCTAGTGATTGTGAGCATTTTTTCATCTGTTCATTAGTCATTTAAATGTCAGTTTTGGTAAACTTTCTGTTTGTACCTTTTGCTCACTCTTGAATTAGATTGTTTGCTTTTCAATTATTGAGGTCTTCTAGTATTCTATAGATTTTAAAAATGAGGCTGTTAGCCATTGTGTCATTACTAAAGATTTTTTTCCCAGTTCATGGGCTCTCTTTTTATAAAAGTTTTTTTGGTGAAGTACTTGGATGCACATAAGTGTCTTATTTTCAGTAGGTCCCAGTTATATATTTTATCTTCTGTGTGTGTTACCTTCATTATATCTGATAGTATGTGTATGTGCTGAAAAAAGGCCCTTAATCCCTATCTTTATCATTGATGATCTTTATAGTGATGGGATTTACACTTAAGTCTTTAATTCATCTTGAGTTTATTTTAGTACACCGGGTGAGGTATGCTGTTTGTTTTATTTTTCTCTAAACGGATATCCAATTTTGCCAACACTGTATGTTGAATAGCTTGTCTCTTTCCCATTTAATGAAGTGTGTGTTTTTTCTGACTTTTTGTCAAAGAAATTCAGTTTCCTGTAAGTGGATGCATTCATTTCTGGGTTTGATATTCCATTTCATTTGTCTATGTACCTATCATTGTACCAGTACTAGACTGTTTTGATGACTGTGGTGTGTAATAGATTTTAGATCAGGTAATATGAAGTCTCCTGTTTGATTCTTCTTTGAGGGATTTATTTGCTTATCCTAGGTCTCCTCCATCTCCATATGAAGAAAGTAATTAGTTTTTCCACTTCTTTAAAGAATGAAGTTGGGATTTGGATCAGAATTGCATTGTATTTATACATTGGTGAGGGTAGTATTGACATTCCTACAATATTATGAAGTCTCATCCATGAACATGGAATATCCTTCTATTTGTGTAGATCTCTAGGTTTCTTATAATAGTGCTTTGTAGGGTATTTTTTGAAGCCTGAATTTTAAAGGTTGTGCAGATTGGCTGTGGGAATTCATAGCTAAGCAACTGAGAGGGAATCAAGAAAGACCATGACACTGTGAGAGAGTGCACTTGGATTGTTCTGAGGCATAAGGCAGGCAGGCAGGTGGATGGCTACTGGCATTAGGAAGAACTATCGGGCAGCAAGATGACAGAGAAGGAAATGGCTGGATCCCTACCCACAGCAGAATATCATAGGCAAGCCTAGGCAGGGGCATTCCCCCATGAGGGAAAACATGGAAAACCTTCCCCCTTTTCACAGGAAAGTCAACCCTCACTGCTAACAGTAAAGACCTGCAGCCAATTAAATGTCCTTCCCAGGCACACAGATTGAATTCCACAGATCAGCCATCCAGAACTCCTGAATCTACACGGAAAGAAACCTAAAGATAAGAGTGACCTCAAGGTTCCCAGAGGATACCAATCCCACTGCTGCTGGGTCTGACTCATAACAAGCCTGTCGGCAGAGTGGAGCCTAGTGGGGGGCCAGGGCTGTGAGTCTTTATTGCAGGAACATGCCACCACACAGAAGGCCTGGTGGGAACAGGCCCCAGCCTTACGGTTTGCTGTCAGGCAGCTCTCAACACTGCACAACCAGGATGTTCCATCAGGAATGCTGTCCAACAACAGCAACAAAAACAGAATGTATCACTTAAGGTGCAAATAATGAGAAGAAAATGTTCAAAGTTCACCAAAAAACAAGAAAACACTAAATTACAAAAGAAAAAGGACAAATCAACAGCAAAACATGAAGCAGACCTTCTTCCCATGGAGGCTAGTCTAACACAAATAATTATTTTCAGATTATGGTGATAAATATATTTTTGATATACATGTCTAGTTTTTTTGTTGGTGTTGTTTTTTGGGAGGCATCACTGCCTTGGGTGGTCATGGGCGCTACCCAGTGCTGCTCCTGAGAGACGCCGCTGGCTTTAAACCACTAAGCCTGCGGACCGCAGTCCCGCACTCAACCCCTTACGGCACCAGAGCTCAGCTGATAAATATATTTTTAAAAAACAGAGAAAATAAGCTAGTACAGATAAGAAAATAAGGTGGCAGCAAATATGGAAATTGAAAACATTAAACAAACCAACAAAAAGCAAACAGAACTGGAAGCGAAGAATAAATCAAGTGAATTAGAAAAGGCAAGAGAAGTATTCAGCAACAGAATCAGACAGAAGACAGAATAAATGAACTAGAAGACAAAATATGAACAAGTTCAATAGAGCATAAAGATTCAATATTCATTTTAAAAGGCTCTAGTAGAATTATTGGAATCCCACAACACATGACAACAGCAAAGGGAGAAAACAAGCTTCCCAAAGGTAATCAGAGAGAATTTCTCAGACCTGGCTAGAGAGCCAAGCCTGCAAAGGCATGAAGCAACACACTCTCAATCAGAAGAGATAGAAACAGATAAAATGCATGTCATAACCTAGTAAAAACCCTGAAAACCAAAGACAAGAAGAAAAGTCTAAAAACAATAAGACAAAAACACAGTGTGACATTCTTTCATAAGAATCAGTGTGAATTTTTACACAGAACCTCTAGAAGCCAGAAGACAATGAAGTGGCAAGTATAAAATACTGAACGAACACAACTTCCTACCAAGAATTCTTTTTTTTGTTTGTTTGTTTTTGTTTTTGTTTGGGGGGGGGGGTCACTGGCCTCTGGTGGTGAGAGTAGGAGGCCCAGCCTTCCTGTTGGACTTGAACCTCCGTCCCAGTGGGCCGCAGTCCCGCACACAACCACTACGCCACCGGGGCTCAGCCCCCTACCAAAAATTCTTTACCCAACAAAACGGTCATGCAAAAATGAGGGGAATCAAGACATTCCCAAACAGAAGCTCTTGGAATTTTCAGGCCAGCTTTTCCCTGGTTGTACTGTTGGATAAGTAAGTGTCGGACTGCTAACTACAAGGTCAGTAGTTCAAGCCCACCAACCATTCTATGGGAGAAAGATGAGTCTGCCTACTCCCCTAAAGACAAATCCTCAGAAACTCTTTTACAGGCAAAAAAACCCCCCAAAAAACCCAGAGGTGGCTATACTGATGTCAGATAAAATAGACTTTAAGGGGGAGGAGGGAGGGAAGGTAGGATGAGCTGATACCAAGGGCTCAAGTAGAAAGAAAGTGGTTTGAAAATGATGATGGCAGCATATATAAAACTCTGCTTGACACAATGGATGAATTGTGATGAGAGCTATAAGAGACCCCAGTAAAAGTATTCAAATAAATAAGTAAAATTGACCTTAAACCAAAATCTAATGTCAGTGATAAAGAATGACATTTAGGGCTGAGCCCTGGTGGCGTAGTGGTTGTGCGCCGGACTGCGGCCCACTGGGATGGAGGTTCAATTCCAGCTCCACAGGGGCAAAGGATGGGCCTCCTACTCCCACCACTAGGGCAGTGATGCCCTAAAAAAAACAACTAAAAAAAATTAAAAAATTAAAAAAAATTTTTTAATTAAAAGAATGACATTTATAATAATAAAAGGGTCAAACCAGAAAGAAGACATTATAAATTATAATTATCTATTCACCTAACAGCAATGCACCAAAAACACATAAAACAGATTGATAACATCTACTTCCCATTTGTTGACATGATGAGGTTCCAAAGACCAGATCATTAGGTGAAAATTGGTGAGATGTAAAAATGGAAGCAGACCACAACAGATCACAAAATAGAGGATGACCTGACCGTTGCATAACTGCCAAAGTAGATTATCCCATAATTGGCAAACGTTCCACAATTGACAGACCATTGACAATCATGGTTTCAACAAATTAACACACAACCTTAATCACCAAGGCTTTAGCATAAACCAACTCTTCAGTATTTGTTACTGTTAGATGTACATTATGTGATGAATTGTGATAGGTAGGTTTGTTGTACCAACCTGACCGATAGAAACATGTGAAGTGGAAGACACAGAACAACAAATGGATAGACAAGTGCTGGGAGGGTCCTACCTCCCCCAAGAGAGAAGACAAGCCCTGTGTTCTTTGGACCTGGGATCCTGGCACTGAGCAGTTCCTAGGCCTCCAAGAACATGGCTGCCGAGACACATGGAGATCACCAAGGAGTGCCAGGTCCACAGATGCTGAAAGGAGATAAGATCCTTTACCCAGAGCCAACACACAGAGAAAGTTTTCCCTTGAAATCAGCACTCTTGAGTTTGGACTTCTAGCCTCCCACACAGTGAGAGAATAGTAATTTTTGTTAAAGTCACCTACTTATGATGTTTCTGTGATAGCAACACCATCAAGAAATTAGAGAACAGAATCCATTGAGACTATCCTACTGAGACACCTGTTTTACAAAGATCAGCACATTACTTAAGAAAATCACTTCGTGACCAAAAGGTCAACAATTATTGAAAATCCAAGAAAAGCCATTTGACTGTGTAGATCATAACAAACTACGGATAACCTTGGGGAGAAAAGGGAATTCCAGAACACTTCATTGGATGATGCAGCACCTGTGACTACCTGTTCACAGTTGTGCAAACATAACAAGAGAATACTGCATGAATTAAAATCAGGAAAGGTGTTTGTGACGGTTGTGTCTTTCCATGATACTTATTCAATCTGTATGCTGAACAAATCAGAAAAGCTGGGCTATATGAAGACGACTGAGGCATCAGTTTTGGAGGAAGGCTTATTAACAACTTTCCATATGCAGACAACACAACTTGCTTGCTGAAAGTGAGGACTTGAGCCATTGGCTGATAAAGATTAAAGATTGCAGTGCTCAGTATGAATTCTAATTTAATGCAAAGACCAAAATCCTTACAACTGTAACAATGGATAACATCATTGAAAAAAAAATGGAGAAAAGATTGAAGTCAAGGATTTCACCTTGCTTTGATCCAAGTCAATGCTTATGGAGGTAGTCGGCAAGAAATCAAACAACTCATTGTATTAGGTAAATATGCCACACAAGAGCTCCTTAAAATCTTGAGAAGCAAGGATGTTACTTTGGCTTGTTTGTTTGCGAAGGTTGTTACTTTGAAGACCAAAGTATGACTGACCGAAGGCATGACATTTGCAATTGCTTCATATACATGTGAACGTTGGTCACTAAATAAGGGAGACTAAAGAAGAAGCAATGTATTTGAATTATGGTTCTGGTGAAGAATATACAAAGTATGATGGACTGCCTAAAGAACACACAGAGCTGTTGGAAGAAGTATGACCAGAGTGCTACTTGGAGGCAAAGATAGCAAGACTTCATCTGGCATACTTTGGAAGTGCTGTCAGGAGAGACCAGTGTCTCCAGAAGGACATCGTGCTTGGTTAAGTGGAGGAGAGTAGAAAAGAGGAAGGTCCTCCAGGAGATGGAGGGACACAGTGACTGCAGCAATGGGCTCGGGTAAGCATACCTACCCGTGGGGATGGCGCAATGCGCCCGTTCTGTTGTCCACAGAGTCACTCTGAGTCAGACCCACTCAGCAACAACGACAGCAAAAGTGAGAAAATGGGGGGCAGGAGAACTGGGGGGTGGGAAAGGGGAACCAACAGAGGACGAAGATAATGCTGCGCAGTGCGCTCAACATCGCTGATATCACCAAAGAGCCTGTGCAGAAATGCTCGGACGTAGGGTCTTAACTTGCTGTGGAAACAATCACCCAAAACGTAGCAGCATAAAAGTAGAAAGACGGTCCGGAACATCACCTGCTCATCCCATCAGGGTGACGCCTAGAATCTGGGAGAAATCACCTCAAAACGACTCTGACAAGTAAATGACATCCTGGGGACCAGGGGAGCATGAAATAGGCTTGATTGAGCTGCCCAAACCCCGATGGTGTGGAAGTCGCAGGGAGCTCGGCTCTTTGTTCCTTCATTTAGAAAATGTGCACGCAATCCCCCTTGGAGAGAAAGGAAAGGATATTTTTATGCCGGATCAAAGGATTCCGAAATCTGCTCTGAAGAAAATACCAAACGCACTTGCTGAATGCTATTTATTTAAGTTTGCCATCTGAATTTTTTTTGGGGGGGGGGGCATCACTGCCTCTGGTGGTCGTGGGCGCTACCCAGTGCCGCTCCTGAGAGCCGCCGCTAGATTTGAACCGCCAAGCCCGCGGGCCGCAGTCCCGCACTCAATCACTGACGCCATCGGGGCTCAGCCCTGTATTTTTTTTTATTACAGTCACTGAGCCAGCTGGAACTGAGCGTCTTTGAGTTCAAAGCCTCGTGAAATCAGCTTTAGAATGCAACTTTCCCGCTGCAGATACCTTCCGTCTTGTGGGCCATGCAAGCTCCCATGAACTCATCTTTCCCTCAGTAAATGAAGAAAGTCAGCTGAATCAATCGTGAGTCAGCAGTTTCCAGTTTCCACCCCCCTCTCCAGCGAAGAGGGGGGTGCAGCGAAGGTCCAGACACCCATTCAGAGCTCACACTTCTCCCAGGGCTGGGTAGCTCCCTTCCAAACCACCTACCCATTCCTTCTCCTTTCTGTTCTGTTTTTCAAAGCACCGCCTGAGTCAAAGGCTTCCTACCCATATAGACAAAGTCTATTTTCCTCGTTCCAAACACACATCTAAGCCTGGAATTTGTTCTGAAGCCAGCCACTGTACAAAGGGGGAAGGTGAATGAGTGCATCCACCATGTCCTTCAGCTCAGCTGGATGTACCAGCACACCAATCTCCCTCCCGCTCTTGCTGAGAGAGAAACAAGGTGGCCATGGGGCCAAGCAAAGTCACTGTTATCCTCAGTGATTCCAGTCAGGTGGGTCTAAAATTCCATTTCAATGAATTGAACACCACGGGGACTCCTTGTCACTGCTCAGTAGCTCAAATTCAAGCCTATTGATGGTGAGCATGAGGTTCATTTTGAGAGAAGAAAATTGTCATCAGTGGACAGTCAGCTTGCTGAATGCTCTGTGTCCTTCCCCCAAAGACATCATTCCAAACTGCGGCATGCCACTGCTGTTAACCAAGCCATACATAATATGGGTCTACAGGTGCTCTTTTTTTTTTTTTGAGGGGGACAGGAGAGGGTGGTGGTGGTGAGGGGCATGGTTACTGATGGATTTTCAAGTATACCAGAAATCATATCTGACAGCACAAAGAATAATTTCCCTTCCATTTCTTTCGAGGTCATAACATTTCACATTTCGTATTTCTTTCAAATGTAGAGAGCTGATTGTCTGACGGCCACTCCCACATTCAGGCTCCTGCATCAAGATCATCTTTCTGTAGCATCAAGTTCCCTGGAGTGCCAACCCTCCATGCTCTCCCATCTCTCCTTTCATCTCTTAAAGTCATGTGTTCAGATGGTGGCATTTAACTCACTGAGCAAGATTATACTCCTGTCATTCTGGTCTGTGTTTCCATTTGAACAGTAACTTTTAGGAACAACTGTAATCAGAAAAGGAGCCCCTGGAGTCTATAAACGGGTAAGCCCTTGGCTACTAACTGAGAGATTGGTGGTTTACTTCCACCCAGAAGTCATGCCTCCGAAGAACAATTTAGTGGCCCATTTCCAAAGATTTGGCCCTTGAAAGTCCTTGGGAGCCCATAACTCTGCCTTAACATGTATTGGGGTTGCCACGAATCAGAGTCAACTTGACAACTGTATTTTTTTTTGTACATTTGTTTTTGTTTTCATTGAGGGTTTTCTCCCCTTTATTGAGAAACTTAAGACTTTGATACACCAAAGAAAACCAAAATTGGAGGAGGGAGGGCAGTGAACACTTGTTTTTAAGAAGGAGAAAAAAACATTGTGGGTTTTGTGTGTTGGTAAGACAAAAGAGATTACATTCAAGGAAAGGAAATTCTTTTTTTTTTTCAACGTCCAGACCATGTAGAAGAGAGAAAATTATTATTTTCATCTCAGTTTGCAAGGATCTCAGCTATTTTATCCCATGCATATAACTGCTCCTAGAAAAAGAAAATTTTTTTTTGAAAAAGAAATTCTTAAAGAGAGTTTGGTTCTCAGCCAGTAACTAAATCAATTAGTTGGTCTACTGAGTACTTTCTATTGGCTCAGAGACACATCTGTTACATCTACGAGGGTGAGTTTGAGACTCTCTTTCTAATTTATCTTGTTGAGCTGCCTCTTCACGCCTCTCTCTCTGGGTTTAAAGGAAAAAGATGGTCATCAAACAGGGTCGACATCAATGTACCACTGTGAACAGATCTTAGGCTGACTCATATTTTCAGACACATGGGGTCTTAGACATTCCTATAAACACTCATGTGTGCGTGCACCAGTGCTCTACAGACAAGGCAGCAAAGGCAGTCTTCAGCCAGTTTTGGAGAACTTTCTCTGAAGGGTTTTCATTTATTTTCTTTTTCCTTCTTTTAGCTTCTCGTTGTGATTTGGGAGAAAGTGTACAGAGCAACTTGGGCTTCCATTCAACAACTCATACACATTTTATATTGTGGCATGGAGTGCCCTCCTTGCCATGTAACAACACTCTTTTTTATTTGTTTGTTTTTGTTTTTTGGGGAGGCATCACTGCTCTCCTGCGGTGGGAGTAGAAGGCCCAGCCCCACTGCTGGAATTGAACCTCCGTCCCAGTGGGCCACGGTCCCGCGCACAACCACCAAGCCACCGGGGCTCAGCCCTTAACAGCACTCTTTCTTCCCACATCTCCCCTTTGCATGCTGTTTCTACTCCCCCTTTCTTCCCTATTCCTTCCTGCCTTCAGAAGTTTATTCCCAAGCAAAGGTTGCCCCTGTAAATCATTACGGGAGTAGGAAGCCTCATCATTCTCCCTCGAAGTGGCTGGTAGGTTCTGACTACTGACCTTTCAGTTAGCGGTCCAATGGGTAATCCTCTACAACTCCAGAGCTTCTAGTTCCGCTGATAGACCTGTCTAGTGTTTGGCTAAAAGTTGAGCCATCAGGGTCTATTCAATTTCAGGCTTACCTAGTGTAAGGACTAGGTTTCACCAGACTCTAGCAGACCAGTAAGCCCAATCTTTCTTGAGGTTTTCAATTGTGGTCTCCTTTTCTTCTCCTTCTATCCAGGGCTTCCTATTATGATACCTCTTGGCTGGCAGTTGGCAGTGGGAATCTGGCATAATCTTCCTAGGGTTTTTCCGCTCAAGTTGGATCCATAAGTCTCTTCACAGCTGCTTGTTTCAGAGTACGGAGGTGAGGGGAGCCTCAAGTTCAAGCTCCGGGAGATTGCAATTTAGGCCCAGGAAGAGTTGAATCACTTGGAATTGAAGTCATGCTTGAACCGTTTCTCTTCTCAGGCATTCTTCAAGGCCATCCGAAGAAAAGAAATTGATCTGGGTTGGGGTGATGAAGAAGCCCACAAATCAATGCATTACATGATGGATTGAGTCATCCACACCCCTCCTAACGGACAGTGTTTTAAATCCACACAGAGCTTATCATAAGTCTTTCCTCCATTTCATTTTATATATGGAACAACATGCCAGAACCCATGTCCATATAGAAATTCTCGCCTTCATAGATCACCCATGTGGTGAAACATGCTTTCCATTGCCATCCATGCGGTCACACTCCTGTCTGTCTCTTACAGTACCTTTCAGGCTTTGGGAATGAGTGTTCCTCCGAGGACCCCAGGTGCCCGGGTGCGCTGCCTGAAGGACAGGTATGAGAGATCCCGCTGCCCCCTTCTAGAGCGCTGAATCCTAGACCTGGATGACTAACCACCAGGCCAGGGCACGCCCACCTCTGTCCTGTAAACTGAGCGACACCCAGTCATTAAGACAATTGGGATACAGGCCCATGACAATACAAAGATTAAAGCTGGGCTAGTGCTTACTTGTGGCTAACATACTAACAACCCAAAATAATGAGATTAGTTAGCTATTGGATCCTAAAGTTCAGGACTCAGGGGATTTCCTTGAAATGTCCTTTGACAGCCTCAGACAATATAGCAACGTCACCAGGTCCTTTAAATGACCTATGCAAAAAAATGCTCACACCAGTGTTGGTTACAAGAGCAAAAATTGCTTTCCCGATATTTTTTGAAGCGTTTGTCCTAGTATCACAAGCATGGATGATCTGGTATTTACTTAGGAAGAAAATAAAGGCTTGATGACAAGACTATACAGATCATAGAATCTCCTCTGGGGGCAGAAGGGAGGTAGGAAACATAAAGGTGACGCCCAAAAGTTTGTGGACAGTGATTGTTCCACGAACTTTTTGAAGGTGCCTCGTGTCAGCATGCTAACATTGGATCATTTCTAGGGGGTGCGATGAGGAGTGATACCCACTATATTTTGTGACATTTCTATGATAAGCAAGTAACACTTTTTGTAACCAAAGAAATGATGCCACCTACAAAGTGATGTCGAGCAGGTGTAGATGGGCTGGGAATGGTTGTGTCCAGAGGATGAACAGATGACTCCCCTTTCACGTGTGGGTCCCTGCTCTTCAAGGGACTCTTGACACGGTCCCTTGTCGCAGTGTGCCCCAACACCTACACCAGTACATGGGGTACCACAGATACAGTGGCCCAGAGCACCCCCATCCATGGCAGGATTCCCCTGTTGAGATGCTTGGTGGGGAGGTGGAAAGTTCCTTTGTTCTGTTTTGCTGTTGCTATTTAGACTGATGCTGTGTATCTCCTCCTGTGTTTTAGAACAACCCTCAGGTTTGCCCCTACAACCTGTATGCTGAGCAACTTTCAGGATCAGCTTTCACTTGTCCGAGGAGCTCCAATAAAAGAAGGTACAAGGATTAGATGAATTGTGACCTGCACAGTGTGGGAAGGATGACCAGGGCTTAGCACCTGGCACCTACTATTGGGCCATAGGCACATTGGGACTGCCCAGTGGTTCTGTTCTGGGGTCATATCAGCAGAGGGTGGGGGGATGGGGCAGGCAGGGAGTACCTCTGTGACTCTTATTCCTAGCTAGCCTCAGGTGACTGGTAGGAGGTAGATGAGGAAGCAGCTGCATGTGGCCTGGAAAACACACATGTTCCATTCCATTCACAAATCCCCACCTACACACCCAAGAAAATGTTTCTCATGGGCTGTCCTTGGTGGAAGGGTCGTCCAGTCGAGCACGGGTTTTTCATCTACTCTTCTTTTTTTAATGGTTAACTCAAATGATTGGCAATTCAGAGCAAAGTCTTCCTCCGCTGACAGAAGGTATTAAAGACTTTGCATGAAAATATTGGATAATCCAAGCTTGAGTAGGTGAGAGGCTATGTATTAAGGCCCCTTGTGGTTTGAATTAATAATGTTTTTCCTCTCTGGAAAGCCTTTGCTGAAAAATCAGCACAGTCATTAGCACAGTATGTCGTGTTCCACATTTGCTGTAATCCTACAAGCTGGGTCAGTGAACCTGCTCCCTTGATGAGCTCCCGTGGGGCCGGTGGAATGCAGTAGGTGTTGTGATTTAAACAAATAGGCCTGATTGTAAGAATTTCAGGTGAGCCCATCTGTGAAGAGGATTGCTGCCGCCAACAGGAATTTGGGGAGGAGGATTTAGCAGGTGGGACTGAGGTCGTCACCACATTATTTCCCTAAGAAGCAAGCAAAAGGCTGAGCCCCAGTGGCACAGTGGTTGTGTGTGGGACTGCAACCCACAGGGTCAATGGTTCAGATCCAGGACCAAGGCTGGGCTTCCTACTCCCACCAGGGCAGGGATGCCACACACACACACAAAAAAAGCAAACAAGATGGTAAATATAATAGCACATCAGATCACACAGAAAGAAAAGACTTGTTTTTAGTGATTAATCATGCATAGTTTACCCTTGGCTTTAAATTTTGACTTTTTCTCTTTCTGTGGCCTTGGGCAAATCATCTACATTTTTCAGAACCTCTTTCATGTATAAAATAGCAATACATTTTCATATATTAAATAGCAATAACAATAGTACCCACTTCACAGATTGAGGGAGGATTGGAAGAAAGATTTTTTTTTTTTTTTTAGTTTTTTGGATCTCACTACCCTCTGGTGGTGGGAGTAGGAGGCCCAGCCTTTGCTCCTGTGGAGCTGGAATTGAACCTCCATCCCAGTGGGCCGCAGTCCCGCGCACAACCACTATACCACCAGGGCTCAGCCCTAAAGAAAGATTTTTCAGGCTGGGTGAATCCCCAGAATGTTGCCCTGATAGAATCTTTGAGCCTCAACCCCCAGATATTCCTTGAAGTCTCCTTTAAACCAAACATCGAATCAGGTTACCTAATAAAGAAGGTTTGCCTTGGACATTGTGCTTGTTGGAAGAACTATCTTTTTGGAATCCAATGGACAGCAGCATCTAGAAAGATTAGATAGCAAGATTCGGGGCCACTGAGTTCACAGGGAAAAGAAGGGTGAGAAGGGGTGCACACCTTGAGGAATGTGACTGATGTCCTTGAACTATCGGCACAGAAAAAAAAGAAGAAGATATGCGAAGGTATTCAAACATGCATGGGTCGAGTACTGTGACCCATCATTCATGCCATCATAGCCAAGGTTCTGCCCCAGGGTGTGTCTGAAAGGTTCTCTAAGAGCTGAGAAAGAGCAGGGGCTTTGCTGCCATGTCAGGATCAACATTGCTTCTCTCTCAATAGATCGGTGCCTGGAAATGGAGATGAAGTATCCCACACCTATCAGGGGTTAATTATGCAAGTGTAAATAGTCAAGGTGAAGGAAACACATAGACAGCTCCTGTCCATGCTAGTTTATGGCAGCCTGCTTCCACGACTATGTTCTTGACTTTATGGTCCAGCCACTAGCAGGATACCTGGACTTCAGATTCTGCTGCCTGCCTCCGTTATTCAGCAATATCTTCAGCCAGCAGGAGCTCAGCTCCATTCCAGGAGGCTGAAAAGGAGCTGTTG
>PVJH01040726.1:0-15488 GCA_004026705.1 Nesogale talazaci
CTATATAGAAAGAAAGTAAGTACTGCCTGGTCCCACATCAGCTCCATCATTGTTATACTTGTGCACATGTGGCAGTCACTCAATCAATTTACCTTGAGCAGATCCTTCCTCTTTTAGAATGCCCTTCTGCTATACCAGGGATGATGTCATTTTCCAGGCCCCAATTTCTCTTACTAACATGCTGAAGGTATATGAGGCAAAGTCTCACTATCTTCCCTTTTAGGGAGTATTCTGGTTGTGCTTCTTTCAAAAAAGATTTGTTTTATCCTGGCAGTCCCTGGTATTCTTAATATCACATAAAATTCTGCTCTCCAAGAGAGATTTTGAAAAAAAGAAAAATAAAAAGATAATGTATGTGAAGCAATTACTCTTGAACTTGTTATTCCCAGCATGACTGTCTGATTGAAAACTGCCCATTAATAGCAGTCAACTCAGCTCACTAATATTTAGGGTATAGAACTTTATGTGTTTCACTTCATTTTTTATGAATTTTTCACTTTCCTAGATTCATAATTCATTCATTCCACTTTCTGATTATTTAAGATGCTTGCAACTTTATTCTGTTTGTTTTGAGTTATGACTCATCAGCAAATGTCTGAAAGTTTTACTCCTTCCACCTCACAATGGCCAACTCTCCATTAGGAAGGAATGCCTTTTCCCAGTCACTTGGATTGACCTCCATCTTGAGGGGCTAAATTGTAAGAGCTGTATCTGAAAATTTGCAATGATTTGTAGGATGACTTATGTGTGAATATGATGTTCTGTCATTGCTACTTCAAATGCCAGCAAGGTCACCAAGAACAAACAAGTTTCAGTGTTGTGACTGAGTAAAGCCCGTGGAAGTCTTCAGGAAGTCTACAAGATCTTTATTTGCTGATTGGGAGCAATTCAAGTGAGAAGAAACATTTGCAAAAAGGTATTAATAATTGAAACATGAATCTATGAAAATTGAAAAGTATCAAAAATGAAGCAGAAACCATAAGTATTGATATACTAGGAGTTAGTGAGCTGAAGTGAACTGAAATTGGGCATGTTTAGTTAGAAAATTTTACAGCTTACTATGCCTGGATCAACACAATCAAGAAGTATGATGCTAAATTCACTGTCAAAAAGGACATTTCTAGATCCACCTTGAGAACTATTCTCCATGTGATAGAATATTATCTACTCATATCTAAGGATATACAATGACTAAAACTGCTATTTTAATTTACACCCCAACCATTAAAGCTGGTAATGAAGAAATTGAAATATTTAATCAATGCCTTGAGTCTGAAATTGATCAAATGTCCAAACAAGATGCATTGAAAATCAGTGTCCATTGGAATGCATAAAATGGAAACAAAGAGAAAGGAGCCGTAGTTGGGAAATAAGGTCTTGGTGAAAGAAAAGTAGCCAGAGATCACATCATAGAATTTTGCAAGACCAACAACTTGCTCATATCAAATGCATTTTTTAACAACACTGAATGTGACTACACACATGGACTTCCCTTAGTAAAATACTAAGAAATCAAACTGACTACATCTGTGAGAAGAGGCGATGGAGAAGCTCAATGTCAGCAACTAAAACAGGCCAACGGATTACTGAGGAACAGACCATCATTTGTTCATAGGTTCAGCTTGAAGCTGAAGGAAATTAAAACAAGGTAACAAAAGCCAGAATAAACTTTTGAGTATATTCCACATGAACTTTGAGAATTTCTCAAGAGGAGATTTGCTGCACAGAACACTAATGGCAGAAGACTTGATGAATTTCATGTAAAACTTGCACATGGATCAACAGGTAGTTGGGGGTTGGCAAACAAATATATAAGGTATAGTTCAAAATCTGGAAAGTTGTGCATGAGTGTTTCATCCTTTTACTGTACTTAGTCCATATGTATGCTGAACATGTCATCGGAAAAGCTAGATTATATGAAGAGGAGCATGGCATTGGGACTGAAGGAAGGTATCCTAATAACTTTCAATATGCAGATAATTCCACCTTGTTTGTTGAAAGCAAAGAGGACTTGAAGAACTTGCTGATGAAGATCAAAGATTGTAGTTCTCAGTTTGGAATGCCACTCAGTGTAAAGAAGACCAAAATCTTCACAGCTAAATTGATAGGTAACAAAAATGGAGAAACATCGAAGTTGTCAAAGATTTAATCTTGCTAGGTTCAAATTCTCATATTCATGCCCATTTTCATGAAGCCAAAAATGCTTTGCATAAGGTAAATTTGCTGCCTGGGACCTCCTTAAAGTATTGAGAAATAAGATGTTACTGACATGTGTCTGATGCATGCCATTGCATTTTCAATTGCCTTAAAAGCAAGTAAAAATTGGACATTAAATAAGGAAGACCTAAAAAGGACCATGTGTTTAATTATAGGTTTGGAGTAGAATAGTGAACATACCATGGACTGCCAAAAGAGCAAATAAATCAGTCCTGGAAAAAGTTTAACCAGAATGTTTCTTCAGCACTCAAACTCATTGCCATTGTGTTAGTCTGGGTAGACTAGAGGAACAAAATCATGGACACGCATATCGATATAAGGAAAGGGTTTATATACAAAAGGAATGGGACATGGAGAAAGCATTCCAGCCCAGTCCAGTCCAAAGTCCTAAGTCCGATATCAACCCATATGCCCGAAATCAGTCTATAAAGTCTTCTTCTGACTCACGAAGTCACAGGTCAGTGGGTGCAGAATCCCGGTGCTGGCAAGGCACCTTGACTCCAGGGCTCAGGGTCCATCAACAGCAGAAGCAATTCGTCGCTGGCAGAGGTCTCCATCTGGCTGTCCCAGCTTCAGAGGTCTGGCTCCATCAGGGCAAAGCTGTGTGGTCTCTCCACGGGCTCCTCCAGCTTCTCAAACGCTGCCAGCTTGTCTTTTCCATGATCAATCGTCTCTCTAACTCCCAACAACTGGGGAAGATAGCTTCTCAACTTCACGAGGGATATATCGCGAGATTTCCCAGAAGTCTCAGGAGAAAGCCATGCCCACATAGAGGCCTCTTTGGCTACTCAATGGCTATCTCCAGATTAACAGGCTAGACTCCACCCCTACATTTTAATCATAAAATTAAAATAAGCACATGACCGCCACAGTCATCAAGCTGATTCTGACACATGGATACTCTCTAGGACAGGGCAGACCTGCCCTTGTATGAATCCAAGTGTGTAAGACTTTACATGAGCAGAAAGCCTAGTCCTCCCTTGCAGAGCAGCTGATAGTTTCCCATTGCTGACCTTGTAGTTAGCACACTGATTTGTAAGCACTTTGCTACCAGAATGCCCCTTGGGGATAAGAACATGGAAACTTCATCTTAGCTATTTTGGGCACATAGTCCAGCGAGACTAGACCCTGGAGAAGAATATCAGGCCTGATAGAGTCAAGGGGCAATTTAAAGAGGAAAGATCTTGAAAAGATGGATTGACACATTGGCTGCAACAGCAGGCTCACACATAAGAACAATTGTGAGTGTGTTGTAGGATTGGGCATTGTTTGACTTTGTTGTTCATAGGGTCTCTAAGATTTGGAAACAACTTCATGGGACCCAACAGTGACAACAGCATATCTTACAATGTTCTGCCACTATTCATAAAGTATTCAGTATATCTGACAATGTCCTTTGGCTCTTCACAAGATTTTCAGTGATTAACTCCTCTGAAGTGGACAGCCTACTCCTTCTTGTAGTCTATTCCTGATCTAGAAATTGCTGAATCCTTGTTCACATTGGGTGACTCTTCTGGTATTTGAAACACAGTTTATGTAAGTGGTGGACACAGAGGATAGGTACTAGTATTACAAATAGAAGAAATAACAGGTGTCAAGCAAGTCCAAATCCCAGTAGAACAAATTATGCTGACTTAACATCTAGAAAATAACCTTAGTTCCTCAGAAGTGGACAGTCTATTTTTCTCTGTATTTTCTTTGTCTTGGAGCTCCACTGGATCCTATTTACCTTGCTAGTATTTGAAATACTAATATATCACAACATCATAGCAACATGCAAAACACTCTATATGACAAACTGGCAGACAAGCTGTGAATGGCATGCACTGAAAATAGATATTGCAAAGAAAAAATCATTGGTCTTGTAAAATTCTAACTTGCAATTTCTTTTTTAGTTTTTTTGTCACCAAAATTGTATTCCCAAATATTAATCATTCCTGTTGTTTTCAGCTTTCAAAGTCTAATCAATAGTAATTATCAATGCCTTTTATTTATATGGTTAATTGATTTCCGACTAAAGAATTTAAGAGATTTCTTCAATTTCTTAATCTTTAGTTTTAGTGATTGATGTGTAAATTTGAATGATAGTCACATAAGCTGTGTTACCTTGTAAAAGTAAAGATATTATCCTAACACAGCATTGTGCTTCAAAAAGATCTTGAAATGTTCTTTTTAATAATGAATGTGACATCTTCCTCTTGAATTTTTCATTCAAATAATAGTAAATCATTTGATTTTCGTATTCAAATTGGCTAGTAGGAGTCCAGATCAGTTTACAAGTGTATAGTGTCACTCTCTATGTGTTCTATTTCATTGTTATTATTTTATGAATCATTTTATTAGGAGTTCTTATAGATGTCATAACATTCCATAATTCAAATGAATGGAGCATAGTTGTGCGATTGCTACTAAAATCAGTTTCAAAGCATTTTCTTTCTTCTTGAATTCTTTAGTTATGAAGACGTTCTCTGAATATGTTTATCAGGCCAAGTTGTCTAATTATAGAGTTTAGTTGTATAGCCTCTTGCTGAGCTTATTTCCCATTGATATGTTTTTTTTGAATATTAGTCTCTTGATGTCTCCTACTATGGTTGCTGATCTTGTTCTTTGTTCATTTTTTGAAGGATTTAAGTGATGAATTTCACGGGTCTCTCATTGGGCACATGCTTGCTTTTTATTATGTTCACTGGCTCTTGGTCTACTTATCTCTCAAGCATTATTTAGTGCCTAAACTTTCTCTTGTTCTCTTGTCCTGCACCTTAAGATAGATTTTGTCAGAGATTAGGATTGCAACTCCTGCTTTTAAAAAATTACCATTGGCTTGATATTCTTTTCACCAGTCTTTGATGCTCAACCTGTTTTTTTGGTGAGCAAGATGTGTCTCTTGCAGACAACACATTGATAGATTTTGTTTCCTAATCCAGTCTGCTAGCTTTTGTTTTTTAATAGGTTCAGATCATTGATGCTCAGAGTTATGTGAGTTCTTTTTTTTCTTCAGATTTTTTTTTATTGTAAACGAGGTGGTGGGTTACATTTTAGATCATCAACTTTGCATTCAACAATTTAAGCTAATAATCAATCTCCCCAATAATTCACCCTTCACCTGCTTCCTTGTTTTTCTTCTCATTCTTTGGTTTTGTTTTCCTTATTATTAAAAAAATCATTTTGAAAAAAAAAATCATTTTGTTGGAGGCTCGTACAATTTCCATCACAATCCATACATCTATGCGTTGTATGTCAAGCACATTTGTACATTTGTTGTCCTCATCATTCTCAAAACATTTGCTTTCCACCTGGCCCCTGGTATTAGCTCCTCATCTGTGAGTTCTTTATTGTCATCTTGTAACTTTTGTGATAGACATTTTATTACCTCCCTCCTTAACTGTGTGCTGTTTATGTGTGTGGTGGATTCATTCTTGTACTGTTTTCACAGTTGCATCAATGATATTCTTGAGCATTTCTTTCAGTGTGTTGACTTCTGGATAGAGTTATACTACACGGTTATCTCAAGGTGGTGCCCTTTAGATGTTGATCCTTTGTCCAAAGTGAGTTCAAATGCTTTTTTGTAGTGTTGGGTTTTTTTTTCCTTAACATATTATCTAACTTTTTCCTAGTCTGGATAAACTTTTACCTTTCCATGTATTTTGATGAATAGTTTTGTAGGGTACAAGATTCTTAGGCTATCATTATTCTCCTTCAACTTTCAGAAAATTCTATACCATACTCAACCCCTTCTTCATAGATTCTGTTGATAAATCTGAAGTTGTTTTTTTTTTTTTTCTGCAGTAACCGTTTTCTCCTTTCCCTCATAGTTGGATAATTTGATTGCTGTATGCCTTGTTGTATCTTTCTTGGGGTTCAGTCTAATTGGTTTGTTCTCTTATTCCTGGATTATTGGTTGATTCATATTTAGTTTCATATATACTCATGTATAAGCCTCAATTTTCAGCACGTTTTTTAAAGCAATTTTTGTGGTAAAATTGGGTTCCTTGGCTGACATTTGGGTCAGCTTATACTCGAGTACATATGGTAATTTGGGGCTTTTCTCCCAGGAGTTCCCTTGCTATTTTGTCATTGATTTCTGCTTGTTCTGCTATCTCAGTTGTTTGCATACTGTTCCTCTTCATAGCATCGCTTATTGTTCTCAGGTTTTCCTCAGCTTCTTTGATTATCTTGTTTGGTTGCCTTCTTGAATTCTGCTTGGCTATCTTTGAGGTAACTGGTACAGTTCTTTGTTTTTCCAGCCTGTTACTGAGGTCTCTTATCATACCCTTTGATTCAGTTGCATCTTCCATTTACTCTTGTATTTCCCTTCAGTACCTACACTCTGTCCACTCTATTGTTTCATCATTTTTCTGTATTGATCCCTGTTGAAGTTACATAATCTGTCAACTTCAGCAAAGGGATGGAGTCTAGCCTGCCAATCAGGTCACAGGCCTACTGATCCCTACTTGTGGATGTGGCCTTCTCATGAAGATTCTGGAAAATTCTTCTTTATCTCTGAGATAGTTAAAGTTTATTGTGCCAACCTGGCCAATGAACACATGTGGAGTTAATTGAAGGGTGGAGAGAAAAATGGCTCTGTGCGTTTCGCCTTTCTAGTTCTCGGATCTCTTGCTTTCTGATGGTTGGACCAGGGTGTAGTAGCCAGTTCACTGCTTCAACTGGCAAGGCTCATTTCCTGCAAGACATTCCTGAGAAGAATCCACAAGGACTTACCCCAATGTAGCCCTGGCTGTTGGAACAGTCATGTAGAGATCCCTATTGGCTCTGAGATGCTTACATGTTCCTTGATTCTGATTTCCTCCTGCAGTCAGCATCGTGGCATGTGTTTTGTAGGATGGAAGAGGACTTTGTGGATTGGCATTGGACATATGAAGTAATGTTGGATTTTTGCACTTGGGCAGCACTGAGTTGGTATGTTTTCTTGATGTGCACTTACCCTTTATATAAATCTCTCTCTTACATATGTGGGTTTCTGTGGATTTATTTCTCTAATGTACCCAGACTAACACACTCTGAAGGCAGAAAACATACTCTCTTTCTGCCTTCCAATTCCTGCAGTTGAGAAACCCAGAGAAATGGAGGAGCCATGCAGAGGTATGTAACAGCATATAACTCTTAGCACAATCTATCCGTACACCCATTGTATGCAAAGCACATTTGTACCTTTGATGCCATCATCATTCTCAAAACATTTTCTTTCCATTTAGACCCCTGATATTGGCTCTCTTTTTTCCACCCCTTCCTCATGGACCCTTGATAATTTATAAACTATTATAATTTTGTCTTGTGGGATGCTGTTCAATGTCTCCCTTCACCCACTTTCCTGTTGTCCATATCCCAGGGAGGAGGTTATATGTCAATCCTTATAATCAGTTCCCCCTTTCTACTTCACCTTCCCTCCATCCTCCTGGTGCCATCACTCTCCCCATTGTTCCTAAAGGGATCATCTTCCTTGGATTCCCCATGTTTCCAGTTCCTATCTGTACCATTGTACATCCTCTGGTCTAACCAAATTTGTAAGGTAGAATTCACATTATGACAGAGGGAGGGAGAAGGCATTTGAGAACTAGAGGAAAGATGCATATTTCATCATTGTTACCATTACACTGATTGGCTCATCTCCTTCCCATGACCCTTCTGTAAGGGGATGTCACTTCCCCTGCAGATGGACCCTGGGTCCCCAGTCTGTTCTTCCCCTCATTTGTAATAATACAATTTTTAGTTTTTTGATGCCTGATACTTGATCCTTTTGATGCCTCATGGTCCTACAGGCTGGTGTGCTTCTTCTTTGTGAGTTTTGTTGCTTCTGAGCTAGATAGCTGCTTGTTTACCTTCAAGCCTTTAAGACCCCAGACGCTATATGTTTTGATAACTGGGCACCATATGCTTTCTTCACCACAATTGCTTATGCACACCTTTGTCTTCAGTGATCATATCAGTGAGGTGAGCATGCAATATGATTTTTGTTTTTGATGCCTGATAACTGCTTCCATTGATACCATCATCATTCTCAAAACATTTTCTTTCTATGTAAGTCCTTGATATTAGCTCCTCATATTTCCCTTCCTTCCCCAGGCCCCCTCCCTCATGAATCATTGATAATTTATAAATTATTACTATTTTGTCCTATTGCACACTGTCTTATGTCTTCCTTCACCAACTTCCCTATTGTCTTTACCCCAGGGAGGAGATTATATGTAGATCCTTATAATCAGTCTCCCTTTTTACTCCACTCTCTCTACCTTCCCAATATCACCACTCTCAACATTGGTCCTGAAGGGATCATCTTTCCTGGATTCCATGTTTTTGGTTCCTATCTGTACTAGTGTACACCCATCCTCTGGTCTAGCCAGATTGATAAGGTATAAATGGGATCATGATAGTGGAGTGGAAGGAAGCATTTAAGAACTAGAGGAAAGTTGCATATTTCATTGTTGCTACACTGTACCTGACTGGCTAGTCTCCTCCCTGTGACCATTGTGTGAGGAGATGTTGCTTTACCTACAGATAGGCTTTGGATCCCCAATCTGTATTCCTCTTATTTATAATGATATATTTCTTAGTTCTTTGATGACTGATAACTGATCACACCTCAACACTTTGTGGTCACACAGGCTGGTGTGTTTCTTCCATGTGGGCTTTGTTGCTTCTGAGCTAGATGGCTGCTCATTTACTTTCAAACCCCTTTAAGATCCCAGACACTATAACTGATAGCCGGGCACCATCAACTTTCTTCACCACATTTGCTTGTGTACACATTTGTCTTCATTAATTCTGTCTGGAAGTTGAGCCTCAAGGAATGTCAATTTAATAGAATAAAGTGTTCTTGCATTGAGGAAGTACTTGAGTGGAGGTCTGATGTCCATCTGCTGCCTTATTACCAACCCTTTAGGTATATGCACATAGACCTATTTCTCCTTCATCATATCTAAATATATTTACCTATGTTCATTCCTGTATTTAGACCTCTGTAAATGTTCTTTGTCTCTCGGTTCTTTCCTCAATTTCCTTCTATTTTCCTCTTGTCCCACCATCATTCTCATCCTTCATTTGGGTTTCAGTAATTTCTCTCTGTTACATTAATCTCGATCAATCCTTATCAGGCCTTACACCCCCACCTTGTCACTGATTTTGGATCACTTGTTATTCCCTTGACCATTGGATTGTCAACACCACCTCCTTTCCCCACCAGAACCATCAACCCCATTGTTTTCTCCTCCATACTGCTCATTCAGCCTATCTTATCTAGATAGACTTGCAGAGATAATAATATGTCCCAAAAAAAAACAAGACATTCCAAGATTAGGCAGCAAAAGAAAGCAAAAAGATGACAAAAGAACAATGTCTGTAAAGATATATAAATAAAAATAAATAAATAATAACAAAAGAAAGTTCTCTTAAACATATGAGTGTTTCTGGATTTCTCTAGTCATCTGAGACAGGCACAGCATTCTGAAGACTTCTTTCTGTTGTGGTTCAAAATGTATTTCTTCAATGTATGTCAATAATTTCAGATCCTCTTCAGACATTCTTTTTTCCTTCCTTTGCTTTTCTGTCAAGGTTACTCTGCTATTGTCTGCATGTCATTTGAATCGAGTTTGGTGCCATTTTCTCGGAAATCCAGCCACCCTGTACGCTAGTTAAGAGTAATCCTAAAGACTACCTGAATCTGACTGCTCTGGGGGTCAAACTGCATTTCTATCTCACTATAGTTTGCTCTCTCCCTAGAATGCCAGGATTATCTATTTGGAGGGCAGCTCAGGTTGCACTCTCAGGCAGTGTGGACTGGGTGGTTGTGGCCAGCAGGGGTAGTGCTGACAGGCTGATCCCAGCAACCTTTTTTGTGTGGGGGCTGGGGTGGGGGTGGGGAGCACCTCAGGTGATCTGGACACAGATCTGTCAAAGGTGCCGACTGCAAGCAGCAGTGCCAGGCCTGTCGAGAGCAGTGAGGGAGGCATGGCCAGAGTGATTATGTGCAGGCAGACTGGCATCCATGGTTCACAACAAGAGAAGGAGAGATTCAGGGGACCTGGGAAAAGAGCCTCATGAGGTGAACATATTTGGTAGAGAATAGGTCCTGCCAAGGTGTAAGAAGCAGATTCTAGAAGCTGTGATGGTTGAGGTTTGTGATGGGTATATCGAATCTAGCAGTGAACCCATCAGGATACCTTGTGAATCCTGGGTATTATGTAGAGACAGTGCTTGGTGGGGTGATATTTTAATGCCTTTGGTTTTGTCGGGTGTCAGAGAAGGGTGAGATTCAGGCTAGGGGGAATTATTTTGTGCCTGGTATGACTGAGAGCTGAATTCTAGTGATTTTAGTTAATTACCTTGAGAGAGTATATCTCTGGGGAATCAGGTTAGATGGTATGGTGTTTGTTATTTCCAGATGGTGGAGGTGGCTAAGTCAGGGTGGGGGAATTCTTTCACCTCCCTAAGTAACCTAGACTGTGAGATATAGCAATGTCTTACTCAGCAGACAGGTGTCCTGTATGGAAGACTTTTTGTTGTTGTTGTTGACTTACTATTGTATGATCTTTGAGTAGTCTTTCAAAGAGTCCACTTGGGCTCTTTGTCAAGCCCAACCTGGTACAACCTGTTTTTAGCCAAGGCCATTGACTTTAAGTGATTTTTACTGCTTTTTTAATGTTAAAACTTTGTTAATGAACCAGATGTGTGGTGGCTTCCATTCAAAGTTAGTAAACAGAACATAGTCTTTGAATAACTGCACTTTTTTGCCTCCTTTTGTTTAGGGGATTCCAAGGTGTCCTGGTATGGGGATTGTGCCTCCATGTCCTCTAAGAAAGAGGGATTAGATTGGTTGCATTAGATTAGGGTGCATTCTGCACCTTCCTCACTTTCAGCTTGCCCTACCAGCTCACTCTTGGATCACTCTTGCATGGCTCAGTAGGCTGTGCTCCAGGATAAATAACCCAGGGGCTTGTAATAGGCAGATTTCACTGCTCTCTGAAGTAAATTTGTGTCTAATTATCTTTCATTGTTCCATGATGGCAGACTATACTCAGGGCTGGGGAGAGGCTGATGTGGTCCTTCCCATCCTGGAAGGGGAGGTGAAAAACTCATGAATTCATGCACAAAGAGAGGAAGTTGAGTGAGGAATGCTGGAGTGAGCTCACATGTCTGATTTTCAGAAGTTTTCCACGGGTCTGTGATTATGACCCACAGTTGGACAGCAGTTTGGCTGGTGAAATTACAGCATGCTGGCCAATCTCAGACCTTGGGTTTTGGAAGGGGCAGTGGATGCCTTTCCAGTGGACTTGGAAAAGAATGTGGAACGCCCACAAGCAGTGGAGGTGGAGTTAGCGTACTATCTCGAGCTCTCACATTGCTGCATGAGCAAAATTCTCAAGGTCAGGTCTGAATCACAGACTCTAAGACACTAGGATTCTATTTCTAGCAACTGGTTCCACAATATTGGCCTCCTTACCTCATAATTTCCAATCCAACAGCAGGAGCACCAGGCAGGTGATTCTATCTGGACACCATCTTGGTTGTCTCTTCTCCATTTCATTTTGGAAGATTTCCAATAATCCTATTTTACACATTTCATGTTCTTATCATTAAGGGAATTTCACGACAATTTCTTCTCATTTGTGTTATACCTCATCATCAAATGAAGGTGCAATGATCTCTTTATCTATGGCATTAAAATCAACTCTACATTGAGGAGGTCCCTCCTCCCGTTTTTCTGTGAGTGTCATTCAACATGATTTCTGATGACCTAGGGGGCTAGTGATGGGTTGCTCACCACAGGATGAACAGTTTGAAATCACTAGCTGGGTGAAAGATGAGGCTGTCCACTTTGGCAAAAAGTTTCAGTCTAGGAAACCCACAAGTGCACTTCTACTCTATCCTATAGGAGTCTTATAAGCTGGAATAAACTCCATGGCAGAAGGACTCATCTTCCCCGACTATATCTGACAATGTTGGATGATATTCACTTTTTCACTGACTAATTTCTCAAAAGTAGACATCCTATTCTTTATTTGCTGTCTTAGTCTGCAAGCTCTGCTGAAACCTGTTCATAATGGGTGACCCTATTGGTATTGGAAATACTGGTGGTATAGCTTCCAACACCTTAGCAACATACAAGCCAGCACAATCAAACACATCGACAAATGGATGGTGGGTAGGGATTGTAAACATACTCAAATTTATGCTATTATATATATATATATATACACATAGCTTTATTGGCATATATTTCACATATCATATAAATCTAATAATCCAAACATATTAAATCGAGTTGTATAATCATCTCTACAATCAATTGTACAACATTTTTGTGTGTCTTATCATCAGTTCCCCATCTCCTCAAGAAACCAGGAATGTACTCACTGTCCCTATCGCTCTACTCATCCTGGATTTTATATGCAGAAAACTATAGAAAACAACATACAGACAAACAAAACAAAACAGAAAACCCAAGTCACTCTGCTTTCAAGCTAGGTCATTCACATTTGTGGTCCAAATATTATGAATGATGGAATCCAAACCTTGAGGATGCAATGGTGTCAGAACTTAAACTGTGAATGCCTGGCTTGCAGAAGGCCAAATCCATTCACAGGGTCCATACATGGGTCGAGCGTCCGGTGAATCGTCTCTAATCGCAGATCAGGGATGTGAATAAATAGACTTATAAATAAAATCAAGTGTGTCTTACATACATTCTTAGAATTTGTAAGGTCATCTTATTACTTCTAATAAAACTTCAATCCTAAAACCAAACTCACTGCCATCAAGTTGATGCTGACTCCCGGTGATTCAGCAGGGTGGGTTACAACTGTCCGTGTGGGTTTCGAAGGCTGTCATTCTGTACAGGAGCAGAAAGCCCTATCTTTCTTCCAATAAACCATCCAAAATAAAGTCAGGTCAAGCTTTCTCTCTGACTCATTTCTATTTTTATCATGCTCATTTCCCGCAATGAAATCCACCATCTTCATCAGGTTCTCTGTTGCTTTTAGATGCCATTGAGTATGTTCTGACTGTTAGTGCCCCTCTCTCTGCACAACGGAATGAAACGCTGCCTGTCCTTCCACGGTGAGCACAATTGTTCCTGTGCTGGAGCCCAGTGCTGCAGCCACGGTGCCACTCCATCTTTTTGAGGACCTTTCTCTCTTTTTTGCCCATTTACTTTACCAAACATGATGTCCTTCTTCAGGGACTGCTCTCTCTTGACAATATGTCCAAAATTTGCAAGACAAAGTCTTTGTATAAATAGAATATTGGGTTCGTACATTGCTGGATTTCCTTTGTACCATTATGGCTCTACCAGAAATGTGATATTCAACTAAGTTGCTACTTAGTTTTAATTAAACATTTTTACTCTTTTTTCCAAGCCAGTTAGATTAAAATATTACTTCTAAAGAGTGATAGAAACTTTTGTATATTTTTGTTTTGTTTTGTTTTGTTTTGTGGGCATCACTGCCTCTGGTGGTCGTGGGCGCTACCCAGCCGGCGCTGGATTTGAACCACCAAGCCCGCTGACTGCAGTTCTGCACTTAACCACTTACACCACCAGGGCTCAGCCCGAAACTTTTATATTTATATAAAATATAGACTCAGATATTTATTGTCATCCCCGGTCCACTTGACCTACTTCATCCTACATAACACTATTCAATTCTAAAGAACTCTATCTTGTTTGTTTGAAATGAAACTATACCCATTAAAGACTCCAAGTCCATTTCATTTTTAGTTTCCTTGTTCTGTTTTCTTTTAGCCGCTTAAACTACTATTTAGATTTGAGGGATAAGGAATCTGGAGGAATTTTTGCTCAGTTGTTTTTAAAAAACATACTGTACATATGTACACAGCCTATCTTAAGAAATGAAATCAACAGCAATAGCCTATGAAACACTCCTACATCTCCCTCTCTCTCTCCCTCCCTTTTCAATAAGAAGAATTCTTGTGTCTGTGTTTCCTATTAATGTAATTAATATGCAATATCCTGATGGGTATAATTGTTTTATTTAATTTCTTACACAAACATATAGTTAACATATTGCATTTTTTCAATTTCAAAGCATGTTCTGAAAATTCTCACTATTCATATATATTCTTTACATGTGACTATATAATAAGACTTCGGATAAATATATTATATTTTATAAAACTATGAAGATTATTCTAAAATATAATCATATTACATACATGCCTTTTTAATATAGAAAAATATGCAAATTGGAGTGTATGCTTCCTAGCCAACCCTGTTAATGACATGTGAATTTACATCATACAGTCTTATTTAATAGAAATCTGTGGAATTGGAACTTTTGTTTGTTTGTTTGTAATAGAAATCTGTGGAATTGGAACTTTTGTTTGTTTGTTTGTTTGTTCATTCATTTCAAACACTGCCTCTGGTGGTCGTAGGCGCTACCCACTGCCACTTCTGAGAGTCACCACTGGATTTGAACCGCCAAGCCCGTGGGCTGCAGTTCCACACTCAACCACTTACACCACCGGGGCTCAGCCTACCTTAACATCCTTTAACTTCATCATTAAGTAATGTCTCAGTTTGTCTCTGGATATTTAAAAAGTTTGACCATCTATCTATCTCCATATCAATGTAACTACATAACATTTATTTTAATTAGTGTTTGCATGATGAATGTTTTCAGACCACTTGAGGTATGATCTACCAAGATCATTATATTTTTTTTTATTTTTATTTGACTTCATTGATAAATAAATACAAGAGGGCTATTGTGAAACTGGCAGGCAATATAGACTTTAAAGAATTTATTTTGACTCCACTCACTTTTTTTTATTTCATGGAGTGGGAATATTCACATTATCACCAACAAATGTTTAATGCTTTAAATATACAATTACTCTATTTGCAGAAACTTGACAATCATTCTAATTTAAATGGGGCTGGGGGAAATGCAAAAATTATATTTCTTTTGCCCTTATAATTCAAAACATATTCAAGATAACATTTTCACAACAGTCAAATTCATAACCAATTGAGAACCTCAGGCACAAAAGATTAATAAAATGGCCACATTTTATGTATTATTCCGGTTATTGGCATGAATGGAAAAAAAAAAGACACCCCAAAAACTGGTACAACAGCTTTCCTGTCTGGGCACTGAAAGCTTTGCCCTCGATTACTTTTATTTTTTCAGTTCAAACATAGACAACTGTTGCAACTTGAAAAAAAGTTAGAATGGACTCTTAGAATTCAAAATATGGGCGATGCTATGATTTAAGAACTCCAACATGAAAATCAGAAAATG
>PVJH01040727.1:0-15493 GCA_004026705.1 Nesogale talazaci
GAGGCTGTCGGCTTCCATGGGAGCAGAAAGCAGCCCCCTCCACCTGCAGGGCAGTTGGCAGGCTCAACGTGCTGGCCCCAGGCTAGCAGCCCCACGCTTAACCCACTGTGCCACTAGGGCTCCTTTTGCCGCATCTGCGCTTCACAAGTTACAACCCATGGGACCGACATCTGAAATCCATCTACATGCTCTTGCAAAGAAGTCCCTGGGCCCTGGCACGGAGCACCCACCAAGGCAGGGTGTGAGGTCCGCTCCACTCTCTCTCTAGGGTAGCAATGAAATGGGGAGCACACGGGGGAATGTGAATGAAGAGTCAAAAAGCACCAACAAGTACACATACCACCAAGTTTAAAGTGTGTAGCAAACACTGCTGAGATGGTGACAGCCATAAAGTGACTAATAATAAACAGGGGAGCTGCTCAGTCCCTCCCTCCCTCACGTAAGCCTTTGCGGAGTTGAGCCTGTCACCAGGACTACACTGCCCTCTGCAGGCCCAGTTCACCCAGCAGCGGCTGTCACTGGCCACGTTGAGAGATCCCCGAGGCCCTGTCTTTGCAGAGTCTCCACTGCCGACAACATCTCACTGGGCCCCAGCCACGCCTCAACACAGACACTGTGGTTCTCGCACCCTCTCTAACCTCCAAAGGTAAGTATCTGACTCAGTATCTGCCTCCTGCCTGTGCAGCTTGGCCGTTCTCTGTAGGATGTACAAGGACAGGGGTCCTTACCTGCCTCAGCTACCACTATACCTGTGTCTGCAGTGCCTACGCAGAGCCTGAACCAAAGGACGAACCCTCTCAGGAGAGGACAGAGACAAACGACGCCCGAGAAGCACCCAGGGGTGGTGACTCACGCCAACACAGTCTCTTCCTTGCTGAGACGAGCTGTCAGGGCAGTGAGTGCTTCCTGGGAGGCCAGGGGGAGGCCAAAGCCGCTCAGGGCTGCAACCGCGTGGTAGATCTGGGTAAGCGACGAGTCTTCACTGACAGCTGCCAGGAGGAGGTCTTTGGTTTCATTGGAAATAGAGATCTAAACGGATGGGGAGACGAGGAGGGTTAGAGCAGGGCTGGCAGTTCAGGCGGGCAAGGAGAGCAACTGCCCGAGGAACACCTGGTCAGCCCGTGACACTCAGCCCTCCCCCACCCCCTAGAAGAGCCGCTGATAAAGCACTGTTTATGGCCATCAGACGGCTTTCTAGAAACCTGGAGATGGGGGGGGAGAGAGGCACACTCTTCCTTTACTGCGAACATTGCCCATGGTCAGAGGAGCTGGAGGGGCAAACCAAAGCTTCCTATGAGCGAGGGCGGTAGCAACTGTAGGAAAAAGTGACTTGAAACCGAGGCCAGCTTCAAGTAAGTGTTTCACAGGGTCAGGCGGGAAATAAACAGTTCCGACTTAACAAATAATTAAGTCACAAGGATCAGAATTCGTGCCCGTACCGTGGATTCTTACGCAGCTTCATTGTTTAGGGCAGCAGTTCTCAACCTGTGGGTCTCTACCCTAGCAAAGGAGTCCCCTAAGACCATCGGAAAACACCTATCTCCGGTGGTCTTAGAAAGCGAGACACCGCTTCTCTACCGTCTGCAGATACACCCACAGAGGAGTACCTGGCGGTGTGAAGGCTCTTACCCATGCCACACCTTGCTTCAAGACAAAATTTCATGCGTCATTAGAAATAAATATTTCACCATGTATAATCACTTACTGTTTTTGTGACTCATCACTATGCTTTAACAATGTTCAATATGTAACAAGAAAAATACATCCTCCACATCAGATGTGTACATCAACAGCCATAACAGTAGCAAAATGGCAGTGACAATAAAGTAGCAACAAATATGATGTAAGGGTTGGGGGTCACCACGACCTGAGGAACTGCATTAGAGGGCCACTGCATGAGGAAGGTTGAAGACCGCTGGCTGAGTGGGAAAACAAAACCGGAACGACTCGACGTGAATCCCCTCTGTAAGAACGGCTTTACAGTTCACAGTTTTTCTTAGCGGGGTCTCTACTCACCTCGCAGCCCGAGAGGGCCTGGCTGGCCTGGGCGGCGTAAAAGAGGGAGTCCACGTGCCGGGGGTCCAGGTTGGACTTGACGAAGGCGCATGCTTTCTACATGGGGGAAGAGCCGACGTGAAGCAGGGGCGTCCGCGGGGACCGGGAAGAGAAAAGCGGGGCCTTTAACGAGTGGCAGGTGAAATTCAAAGTCATCAAAGTGGCTTAACGCCTCAACTACTGACGATGTCATTTTTAAATTTTCATGAAGCTCTGCGATACCAAAGCCTTCGGCTTCCTTCAAGCAACAGACGTGAAGACACTTCAATCCCTCTAAACAAACCATGGGCTCCCGAACGTATTTGACCTATACCCCCTCTCCCAAATTTTAAATGTATTACTTGGCGCCCACCTAGCAATGAAAAGCATGTGTACTACAGCCCATAACTCGGGTTCAAGTATAGATCATTGTTTTTGCAGCTCCTCCTGCATCGGTCAAGGGTCTCCTAGGGGGCAGCATTGCCCACACCCTCTCATAGCTATGGCGTCGATTCCGGCCCGACTGGGCAGGGCAGAACTGGCCCTGTGGGTTTTCCGAGCCCTAACTCTCCACCTTGTCCACTGCGCTAAACTCTGGAAAGAGCAAATCGCTTTCACTAAGCATCTGCCACGATCCTCATGGCTCCTCCTGTCATGGACTCAGGGACCTGTGGGAGCTACTGTCATCCCCCAGCAACAGAGCAAGAAACCGAGGGCTGAAGTTGGCAGGAGCCTGATGAAGCAGCAAAGCCCAAGTGGCAGAGTCGGCGGATCCCAAGTGTGCTGAGGTCTCCGTTTGGACGCCTCCAAAGGCTCGCCTCCAGATGTCTCAAAGGGGCCGAAGGGTGTCTTCACCTGGACTCCTCGGCTCAGGCCTGGCACCTGTTTCCTGAAGCCCTATCTACCGCCACTGCCTACACTCGGGCACTCGCCATATCTCACCTAGACTGTAACCAGGTCTCCAAAACGGCCCGTGTCAGGCCATCCGTTCTGCACACGGCCTCAGGGATGTGGAGAGTCACTGCTATTTCATTTGCTACCCAACTCTTTGGCGGACAGCCCCAGACGACACATTCTGTTCTGCCACACAGAGGCAGGGATTGACAGAGCCTGGCAGGCAGGCTGCGTCCAACACGGCAGTCACAGAAGGACACACACACGAGTGTCATCTTGTAGGTGACATAAGTCAATGTACAGACTGAAGATTAGTAGCGGTCACCGGAGTTTGAGAGTAGAAGGGAGGGCGCTTTCCCTGAGGGGCATCCCCGTATGTTAGGGTTGCTAGAATGGTTTATGACAGGAGAGCAGTGGAAGAAAGTCATCAGGGTCACAAGGGACTGGACCTGCCGAGACGGTTGATATATCTGTCCCCAACACACACGTTCTCTCTCTCTCTCATGGGTGGATCCCTGCTAGACTCAAAACAAGTTGCTAAGCTTCTGACACAGCTCCACAGGTCCTGGGACCTGGCCCTCCCTCGCCGCACCTGCTCTCACTAAACCACTCACTGCGGGCAACTTAATTCTGTCTCACAGCGACTGGACAGGACAGAGCAGAAGGGCCTCGGCGGGGAGCTGACTGCCAGCCTTCACGGGACACGAAGTCTCGTCCTCACGCTATGGAGCCACTGCTGGTGCTGACCTGCGGGTGCCGTGGTCAGTCCCGCCCCGCCCCCGCCAGACCCTGCTTCTGGGCACTCGGTCTGATTAGTTAGGAGTTAACCGGTGGAAAGAATCCAGGTGCAATTCAAGTTCGAAGGAAACCAGAGGGAAAGAAAAAGAAACAGAATACTCCCCTTTGAATAAATTAGGGGTCTGGAATGGGAAACAAATCAATCTACTTTTTAAAAATCATTTTATTGGGGGCGCATACAACTCCCTTTATCTTGTAATTAAAAGATCATTCCATTGGGAGCGCTTATAACAATCCATACACTGATTGTATCAAACATATTTATACACACGTTGCCATCATTCTTTTCTAAGAAAACCATTTTATTGGGAGCTCGTACAGCTCATCACAATCCATACATACGTACATCGTGTCAAGCACATTTGTACATTTGTGGTCGCCATCATTCTCAGAACATCTGCTTTCTACTTGGGACCTTGGTATTGGCTCCTCATTTTCTCCCTCCCTCCCCGTCCCCCTTCCTCATGAACTCTTGATAATTTATAAATTATTATTATCTTGTCATGTCTTACACTGTCCGACGTCTCCTTTCATCCACCTTTCTGTTGCCCATCCCCCAGAGGCAAAACCTAGGAGTCAAACTTAAAAGGTGTACTTTGGCGCCATCTAGTGTTCCCACGGCGGCAGGGCAGCGCCCGAGCCCACAAAGAGAGGTTCTTTCAGGTCATTACTCCTGCCTTTTGAGCACATAAAAGTTGCCAGATACAATTGGCATCATAGACGTCATAACGCTTCAGTTCTACTGTGGCAAGCAGTGACCGGGACCTTAAAATGGGCAACCAGAGGAGCCAAAGAGAAGAAGGAAATCAAAGACTGAGAGACACAGCAAGACTACACGACCAGGGGTCTCCTGGCCTAGGAACCGCCCTTCTCAGGAAAGGCATTATTCAGCGCCTACTTCCCTAGCAATTAGAGTGTTGTTCTACTACAGCCCATAATGGAAGATAAAGTGGCTTGCTTCAATAAAACCTATCTTTAAAAAATGGAGGATAAAGTGTAGGTGGTATGAACAGGTCCTGAGAGAATAGGAGAAAATGGCACACATCTCAAAATCTTTAAAAACCGCCACAAGTTTCCTGGACTAGTTGAGACTAGGAATTCTCCAAAACAATCACTCCTGAGATATTCCGTTAACTTTGAACTGACACAATGCCTCAGATTACCTTTCAGTGAAAGACAGACTAATCTAGGACTCCCGCACCCCTTTAATACAATCATCCACATAAAATCAAATCTAGAGCAAAGATGAGAAGGGAGCAGCAACCAGATTACTGGGCACGGGGCAGCCAGACTGAAATGGAGAATGGTGACACATCGTCCACATGCAGCTGGAGGCACCAAACAGCCTCCAATCGGCTGTACAAAAACAGCCAAAGCAGAGCCTGGGCTGCTGTGAGGATCAGAAAATACAACACACAACACAAAATGAAAACTGTGCCAGGCACGTGTTCAGGGCGAAAGCCTGCAGAATGCATCTAGCTCTACGCACACTTTGAATCTAATCCCCAAACAAGCCTACCCGAAGGTCCTCTTGTTCTCTTTAGTTTATAGGCAAGAAAACTTGCAACGTTTTGACGGAAGGTGAAGTAACTTGTCCAAAGTCACGCGGAGATTACCTGGGGAGATGGAATTCAAATCCAGACAGACTGGCTCAGAGTCTGGCCTGATTAATGCCCAGCACTCAAGGGAAAGACAAAGAATGATCTGTTCTGCAGGGAGACCCAGGCAGGAATCCTGCCTACCGGAGTGCTGCACCCACGGACCGAGCTAAGCGGCCCAGCTCTCTGTGGCTCCGATGCTCACTGTGCTGACAGCCCAGGCCTCACCGCAGCAGCAACAGCAGCAGAGAGCTCAGGAGATGTGCTCTGGCCTTTCCGCGAGCCCCACTGGCACCCAGGCTTCCACCAGCCAATTCCAGTGCCCCCCCCGCCGAGGTGCCAGGCTCAGCTTCCCAATGGGATGACTAATCATCCATTGAGCACCAATTGCCGCGGAGTGGCTGCTGGTTCACGGTGACTCCACCTGTGAGAGATGACCTGCGCCCACAGGGCTGATTAGTCCACGAGTAGATTGCCAGGCCTTTCTTTGGACGTACCTCTGGGAAGGCAGACTTGAACCTCCTAACGTTGGTTGGCTATGGCGCTCATTAACCTTTCGTGACGTCCAGGAACTGCCAGGGCTGCATTAACTGCTCCCAAATTCCCATCACAAGGCACTGAGGCGCTAGTGTTGTCAACTTGTCCCCTCCCATGCCAGAGAGACAGTGTCAATTCATACAGACCCTAAAGGAGAGGCTAGAACTTTCCCTGTGGGTTTCCGAGAAGGTAACTCAATATGGGAATAGAAAGCCTCCTCTTTCTCCTGAGGAGTGACTGGGGACTTTGAACCGCTGACCGTGAGGTTAGCAGCCACAGGTGTAACCACAGGGGTGCAACCCGCAGGCTTCTGCTGCTCCTCATTCAGTTTTCACCGACTCTTTCCTTTTTCACCATCTGATCTAAATCTGGAAGCTCCACTGAGCCTGTTCACTTTGGGGGACCCCGCGGGTATTTCAGATAGCAGTGACACCCCAGCATGCCAGCACAGCGTGACAGACACACCTTGCGGTGAGCCGCCAAGGCACCACCACTACCCCCCCAGGGCTGCAGCTCTTCAGTCTCTCAACTCCATTTTCCTAAGAACTTTTGGAAGCCCCTGTTCTTGGATGGAACCTAAGTGAGTGTCTCGTTCTTCTGTGACGCTGGCTGGGGTCCGAGAGCAACCCCTCCCCCCCAACCCCATCCAGGTCCACCCAGAACCTCAGCCTATAACCTTATACAGAGGGAATGCCTTTGCAGATATTAACAGGAGAGAGGAGGGCCTATGGATTAGCACACCTCACACACCGTCAACGAGTCCTTTTCAACCCACAGCCACCCTAGCAGACAGACAGCAGACGCTCTCAGTTTCTGAGGCTATGCTTGTTTGTGGGAGCAAAGCCTCGCCTTCCTCCAACAGAGCTGGTGGTGAGTTTAAACTGCTGACCTTGTGGTCAGTAGCCCAACTTGTAACCCACGATGCCCCCAGGCTCTGTATGTGGGATTATGAGAGAGTGGGCCCTAAGTCCCACGTTCTTGTAAGAACAGACGAGGACACAGATGTGCGCTCCGAGGAAAGGCCAGGTGGAGACAGGCAGACACTGGAGTGACCAAGGCACACCACGGATGGCTCGGAGCCACTGGAAGCTAGGGAGAGCAGCTTCCAAGAAAAGCATGCACGACCCTGGGCTGTGGTCATCGCCAGTTCAGAACTGCAACAGAAATGTCTGTTGTTTCCAACCACTCCGTTTCTGACAATTGTTACAGCAGCCCCAACAAACTAATACACTCTTATCCCCACGACGGAAACCTATGATGCCACAAACACAAGCTGGAGACTCAATGCTAGAAATGCCCCCACCCTGCCTTCAGATGTGCCACCCTTGAGCTTGTCTAATATTCCACCTTACCTTCCACTTCCCACAGTTTGAGACCTCCACTAGTCAGATTGCTATACACCACACGTCTCCCCGTTTGCTCTGTCTCCCCCCAAGGGCCTCCACAGACATGAGGAAGTGCAGGGCAGAGGCCCAAAGCACCATTTCCAAGGGTACCACAGCTGCTCTATCTGCACCAGGCTCCCTCTAACCTCATCTGGAAAAACAGGACATGTGGGCTAAACCCCGATGGCATAGTGGTTGTGTGCGGGACTGCGGCCCACAGGATTGGCGGTTCAAATCCAGCAGCAGCTCTCCAGGAGCAAGGCTGGGCCTCCTACTCCCACCAGGGGGCAGTGATGCCCACCAAAGTGATGCCCACCAAAAAAAAAAAAAGAGAAATGAAAACAAATCTTTTCCATAGTAATCAGGATAATCATAGGGCCTTGTGTGGGCCAGTCCTTGGCTGGGGACAGTATGATTTCACTTTTATTTTTACCATGGCAGAGCAGACATCAGAATCCCATGTTACAGAGAAGCGGAAAGAGAATAAAAAACTAGGGCCAACATTATATGACAAAGATCAAGGATTGCAGTCTCCAGTATGGATTACGACTCAATGTAAAGACCAAAATCGGCCCCAATAAAATGATTCATTCATTATTAAACAGAAAAAAGAAGACCAAAACGCTCACAACTGGACCAATAGGTAACAACATGGTAAATGGAAAGGGCCGAGGTTGTCCAGAATTCTGTCTTGCTTGGGTCCACAGTCAATGCTCAGTCAAGAGATCACGAGGTGAATCGCATGAGGTAAATCTGGTGCTGCAACAAGACCTCTGTAGAGTGCTGAAAGGCAAGGGTGTTCCTTTGGGGGCTCAGGTGTATCTGGCCCAAACCCCGGGATTTTCAATAGCTTCGTGTGCACTCGAAATAGCCTTGGAGGCCTGTGGATGTTGGACATTAAATCAGGAAGGCTGAAGAGGAATCCCTGCGTTTGAATTGTGGTGCCGTGAGTGAGAGTGCCGTGCTCTGCTCACAGACAGACCGATCTGTGCCGGAAGACGAGCGGCCAGAGGGCTCCTTTGGGGCCGGGATGGCAAGACTTTCTCTCGCACTTTGGACATGTTGTCGGGAGAGACCCGTCCCTGGAGCAGGGAGGGCCTCATGGTTGGTAAAGTGGAGGGACGGTGACAAAGAGGGAGTCCCTTTTTCCACTGACACAGTGAAACACGGTGCCATGGACAGACAGCGTGGCTGCAGCGTGTGCGCTGGCACGGGATGACCGTGAGGACAGCGCGGGAGCGGGCAGCACTTGGCTGTGCAGTGCACAGGGGGCTACGGGATGGAACCTAACAACAGCAGCAGCAATAACAAATGCCCTATGACCTCCCTTACATGCAACGCCGAGAACTGCCAGCTCTGGTGACAGGGCAGAGAAGAACTCCATGCTTCACTGGGACAGGGACACATGGGATTCAGGACACAGAACAGCAGTGGGAGTACCGATGTCATGAGGCGGGAGAGAATGGGGGTGGGGGACGCATCACAAGGTTGGATAGATCGCCTACCCCCCAGGGAGTCGCATGACAGAAATGTGGGTGAGAGGAGACAACAGACAGTGTGAGACACGAAATAACAACAGTAATATACAATTGATCAAAGATTCATGAGGGAGGAGAAAAAAAGAGAAGCCGATATGAAGGGCTAAAATAGATAGAAAGGTTTTGGAAGGTTGATGGCAACCTATGGACAAGCGTGCTTAATGCAACTGAACGCTGGATCGTCATAAGATCTGTAAGAGCCCCAGTAAAGTGACGACTACAATAAAACAAGAACTCCATGCTCAGTTAACCTACAGTCTGCCGGCTCAAGCCCACCCAGCAGCTCGTGGTGAAGTGCACCGTGAAGACCAGCTTCCTTAAGGAGGACAGCCCAGGAAGCTCGATGGCCCAGCTGGACGCTGTGTCAAAATATGAGCTGGCATCGGCTTGATGACACCCCCCAATGAGACTGGGCGAATGCATGAAGATCCGTTTATTCCCGGGGACCAGGCTGGGGGGCAGGGGGAGGAGGAGGACTGCTTGTCAGGTTGCCGACTCCCTAGCAACTCAAAGCAGACTGTGCTAAGGAAACGAGGCATACTGCAGTTACTACAGCAACGATGTACAGGAAAAAGCGCAGCCCAAAGGCCAACTGTCTAGCTCCAGTTGCCATGGCGTCAACGGCTGACTCATGGTGACACCCTAAGCACCACAGGGTCGGCAGTGGCCGATTTCCCAGGAGTGACGCCTGAGGTGCCTCTGCAGGGACTCACTTGGAGCTCACGCTCACTTGGAGCGTGTCAATGCGCTGCAGGCATCGACCGTTTGTACTACCGGGGGACTCCGAGAGCCAGTAAACTCCAAAGGCCACTGCCATCAAGCCAGTCCTGACTCAGTGACCCTATGTAGAGTGAGGCTGCATATCTTGACAAGGGCAGATGGCCTCATCTATCTCCGTTGGAGTGGCCAGTGGGTATGGAATGCGACCGCAGGGGTTAGCGCTTCCCAAGTTTAGCCGCAACCACCACAAAAAGAAAAACACGAGTCAATTCCAAGTCCAGGGCTCCTGATAGAGGAAATCGACAGTATAATGGTTATTGATATCGAACTTTCATGACAGTTTTGTCCTCACACTAACTGTTACTTCCACTAGACTGGAAGCTCTCTGAGGGCAGTGACTAAAACTGGCTTCCCCCTGCATATACACGTGCTCAGTAAATGACAGAGCGTGCTGAAGTGGCAAGCTAGTGGGACAGGATGCTCACCACTCTTTTCGGACAAGGAACTGAAAGGAGGCAAAGGGCAGGCCGCAGGAGAGGGCAGGGAGGATCAGGAGGGCGGGGCGGGACTGCAGGGCGGTCTGGGGACCAAATCGTGTGAGGAAGGGCAGGGATCCCAGTCTTCCTCTCTCAGAAGGGATGGCGGTTTCAACCTGCTGACCTGGATCGCAGCCCAGTTTGTACCCACTAGACCTACAACCGTACGGCTCTGCCAATGACCCAGCGAGCACCAAAGCCCTTAGCCTTAGACAAGGATTCGCTCTGACCTCGCCAGGACAGATTAGCCTGCCCCCACTGCTGACCCACGGAACTTGGCGCTAATAAACCCATGTGGTCTTAATCTACTATGTTAATTTGTTATACGGCAATAGAGTCCCCAAATACAAGCCATATTCAAGAGACCAATATTTTACCCTAGATAACCATGCTACTGTAGTGATTAACATGTAAAATTCACTGAAGACTATTCCAAAACCCGGATAAGCTTTGACTCATGGTGCAGTTTCCTCAATAAAGGTCCAAAAAGCCTATCAACACTGTCTGGGCTAGTGACTACCAGTGGTTAACAAATATGCATGCTGCCGCCCCCACGATGAACTGCTTTATTATTTACTGGTCACATGCAGAAAGCCCTTAGCACACAACACGTGGCAGTGCGCATTCTTAGGCTTGGTAGGCAGGCCACATTTCTAGAGGATACATGACTACCTTTTCTTTATCTTCCACTAATACCTGAAACAGTCCTACACACACAAACACACACATGGCACTTCCAAAAAGAAAAAAGAATCGTGCCACATGGAGATGATTACTTGTTATCAAGGACGGACTAACCGTGGTTACCTTCAAAGACGGACAAGAATTTCGAAGTCCTTAAAAGGAATACGGAGAAGGGGTATAAGACTTTCTGAATTACCTTGGCCGCCAGGACAGAAGGGGCCTTACCTTGACATCGGGCACCTGGGCACCAAGGCTGCTCAGTCCCACGATGGAATAGAAAGCAGATTCCAAATTCGTGAATGGGCGGTCCAACGAGGCCTTCAGTCTCTCCACGTCATGCTTGGTGAGGTAGTGAGTAGGCGTCAAGGCCTGGGTGCCGGCTATGATTGTCAGCGCCAACAGGAAGACAGTGCTTGAACCTTGGGGGGAAATAACGATGAAACACATGCCACGCTTCAACATAGAATCCTGCTCCATGGGTGGTGGACCCCATGGTACCTGAGGACCGAGTGAGATAAGGGGCGGTGAGGGCTCCAGGGAGGATTCATCTGTAGCGAACTTGCGGGGAAAGGTGGACATGGGCTGAGATGATGTGAAAGGCTGTCCTCCCCACCTCCTCCGCGCCTCAAAAGCACTCGTCATGCCATTCACCGGCTCCATGCACATGCATGGCTCCGCTGGCTCTGGACACTCAATCCTCAGCCGGCCCTGGCCGCCTGTCATCCAAACTCCTTCCCCATCCCCTTCGCCTTCTGTTGCTCTCTGGCCCGCCTCTGCTCTGCCAAGCAGTCACGTTCTACCGAGTTCTTCGCCCCGGGTTGTTGTTGTTTAGGGTTTCTTGTGCTACTCACTGCTTTATTTTGCAAACAATTTCTTGACTTTTTTTTAAATTGTTTTCTTGGGACACCATCCACATTTTATACAATTCGGTACTTCAGTCGTATTAAGGCGGGTTGTACAATCATTACCACTGTCAATTTCGGGACATTTTCTTTTTTCTTGCATTCCTTGTCATTAGCTCAATTTCCCTCCAAGAAACCATCACCGTAAATACTCGTGTAATAAGCCGGTTTTCGGCACATTTGTTTCTGCAGTTTTGTGTTAAAACTAAGGGCCTCGGCTGATATTCGGGTTGGCTTATACTCAAGTACATACGGCCATCCAGTTACTGCCTCTATAGTTTCACCCATGCCAGATTTCGGAGGCAGAAAAACATACAGAAACCAAAAAAAGCGAACAATAAAGAGAAAAACCTCAATACGAAAAGCAGCAGCTCATGCTCCTGAGGATTCTGATGGACAGGGCTTCCCCAGGGCGTTCTCCAAAGCACTTGGGCGTCAACTCAACCCTCCCACCAGATTCTGCTTCATCTCCACTCCTTCCAGGCCAGCTCATGCACCTCTTTTGCAGGGAGCCCTCCGTGGGATTCCTTCCCCAACACGACGGAGTCTGTGAGGACTGTGGCTCTGGAGCCCACTGCAGAGGCTTGCTCGGCCAAGTCCAACAATGTGGCCAAGGTCAAGTTACTCAGCCGGCCTCACCCAGGTGTTTTCAACTGCAGAGTGGGGCAGTTACACGGCCCACGGCAGAGTTGTGGTGAGGAGCACGTGAGAGACTTGGGAAAGCTCTATAAACACAGGCCGCTCGGTCTCACTCCCTGGCACCAGGTCAGATCTGGTCCCGGGCAACCCGCCCCCCCACCGGTGGGTTTCCGAGACGTTCCATCTTTTTCCATTATTATTATGCTTTAATCATACAACTCTGATCACAATCATCTACCCACCCATCCATTGTGGCACGCACATTTGTACATCTGTTGCCATCCCCTGAGGTTTCAAGTCTTTATGAGAGCAGACTCTACTCCCACCTTTAGGACAGCTGGTGGGTGGGTTCAAACCACTGACCTGTGGTTAGCAGCTCAGGGCATACACAGCTCACTACGCCACCAGGCCTCTAAGCGGCTAGTCCCATGTCCACTGCTGTGGCTGGTGTCCCATCCAAACCCAGCAGCCTGTACTTTCCATACTAGGCTGGATGCGGACTCTCCCTCTCCTCTGCTGCACTGCAAGCTCCAGGAAGACAAAGCCAACTCACTGCCACCAAGTCGAGGCCGACGCTTCGTGACCCTACAGGACGAGGTAGAAGAGTCCCTGTGGGTTTGAGACCACATCTCTTTATGGGAATAGAAAGCCCTCCTGCTCCCAAGAAGCTGGCTGGTGGGTTGAACTGGTGACCTTGTGGATCGCTGCAAAAGGCATCGCCACTACACCACCAGGGGTCTCCCTCCATCCAGGTGAACACCGGCACAAGCACTCCCTGCCGTGGGGTCAATGCTGACCCACAGCGAGTCTCCAGGACGGGGCAGAACTGCCCCTGTGGGTTTCCGAGGCTGTAACTCTTAATGAGAGACGGAAGATTCATCTTTCTCCTGAGGTGCAGAGGATAGTTTCGAACTGTGGGCCTTGCAGTTAGCTGCCACATAACCGCCGCGCCACCAATAGGACTCTTTAAAAAGGCATTACAAGCTCCGTTTTACAAATGAAGAAATTGAGGACCAGCCAATCCGGGGCTGGAGCCAAGTCTGACTCTGGGAAGTCCACTTTATTATTTTTAGAGGAGAGTGGCATTCCATCTAAGACCTTGTGTATGTTACATCTAAAGTGAGAACTCTGAAAACATAAAGAGGAAATCTGAAACGTGTTCACTTATCCTATGTTTATTAAAAGCCAGCATGTACCGGGCATGATTTTAGGTGTTAAAAAGATAACTGCAGGAAACTCAGAGCCTGGCGTTCAGGAAGCTTACACTCATGGGTAAAGACAGGACACAAAATCAAGATCCAGTTACAAAAGAAAATGAGCCTGGAGAAAAATGAAGCCTGGAAAGATAACCTGGGCGGGCTGCGATTGAAAATAAGGTCAAAGTGGGCCCCGATGGGCTGTGCTAGCAGATAGAAAGATGCAAGAAATGAGTCGACTTACTATTGCTGCAGGTCCACCGGTGTGGATTACAGATCCATGTACCCACTATATTAAGATCGAATGACAAGCACTTTCTCAGCCGGACCGTCAAACTCATCTAGCGCAGTACATAGGGCACAAACCTAATCTTGCGTCGTGTTAACCTTCTTTTGGGGGGAGGGGGCAGAAGGGGGAGCTAACCTCGGGCATCTCACATCTATAAGCTGGGTCCCCTACTTTGCCAAACACTGTATACAGAATTACAAAAACATCACAAGGCACGAATGAAGTGGGCATTTCCCACATTTTACAGACTAAAAAACTGAGGCTCTAAAAACTTGCTCTCAGGTACAGAACTACTTGAGAATGAAATTGCTGGTAGTTTGGATCCAAAGGCCGCTGGGTTGCCAACGCCGGCAGTTCTGGCAGTTCGAGACCATCAGCGACTACCGTAATGCAGATTTACAGTCTCAAAAGCGGATGCCAAGGGCTCAAGTGGAAAAGCAGATGCTTGGAGAATGCTGATGGCAGCAGGAATGCGAAGGTGCGTGGCACAGTCTATGTACAGGCGGATTGTGATGTGATGTACAAGCCCCCACTAAAAGGAATAAAAAATAAAAATGTACAGTCTCAGAAACCCACAGGGGCAGTTTTGCCCCGTACTATACTGTCACTTTGAGTTGGAACTGAATGGCAATGAGAGTGTTGCTTTTGTGTTTCCAGGGGTCCTCAAACTTTTCCAACAGGGGGCCAGTTCACTGTCCCTCAGATCGTTGGAGGTCCAGACTATAGTTAAAAAAAAAAAAAAGGACTGAGCCCTGGTGGCCTAGTGGTTGTGCGCGGGACTGCGGCCCACTGGGTTGGAGGTTCGATTCCAGCAGTGGGGCTGGGCCTCCTACTCCCACCACCAGAGAGCAGTGATGCTCCCCCCCCCCCAAAAAAAAAATGAATAAATTCACTATGGGGCAGTATAAGTTAGCTGCTAAGCAGGACAGGCAGCAGTGGGGGGAGGCGGGGGTTAACTACCAGTGGGCTGGTGGGCCACATGTGGCCCGAGGGCTGTAGTTTGAAGACCCCTGCTTAGCTTATCCTTGCCTTCTCCAAGAATGGAGCAACGAGCCACTAACTCGCTGTTACCTGGGGCAAGTCACTTCCCTTCTCTGGGCTTCCAGAGTAACACCAGCGGCACACACCTGCTGATGCAGGGAGACCATGGCGATTCCCTGCGGCCCAGTGCCTGCTGGGGAAGCATCATGCAAGCAGGGCAGGAGAACACGCAAAAGGGCGTACTGAGCCCCACGAACCGCTCTAAGCACAGCACGGGAATTCCCTCATTCGATGCAATAACTCTCCGGAGGCCGATAATGGGACCCGTGCATCTTACAGAGGAGACGCACGGGGGCTCGGCCACTTGCGGGCGTCACATGGCCGAGGCCAGACAGGGCACAGACTTGGAAACCCCGAGAGGGAACCACTGCTGAAGCCGTGCTCTCAGCGCCTTCGGTTCGGAGCTCGGGGGGAGCCAGGGGCGGCGCAGGCACCCCGCGCCGGCCAGCGCGTTACATGAATGGCCGCAGGCGGGCCCGAGAGGCCGGCGGCCGCAGCCTGCTCCTCGCGAACTTCGCCCGGCACGAGCCGGCCCGCGCGGCAAGCCCCCCGCGGCTTCCCCCCTCTCGCCGGCTCGCCAGCCCGTCCCCGGACCCGCGACGCCCCCGCCCCCCCCGCCGCCCGCCAGGCCAGAGCCCATGCCCCTGTCCCGCCGGGGAAGGGGGTCCCGCCTGGCCGCCCCCCGAGCGGCCGGCAGCAGCT
>PVJH01040728.1:0-15507 GCA_004026705.1 Nesogale talazaci
TTGCCAGCTTTTCTTGCCATCCGAGCCAATCGGATTTCAGTTCTGTACATCTGCCTGTATTCCTTGTGATAGTGCTTAGCTTTCTCATAGATAAGCTTCCTCCTTGCCTTTTGAAGCATCTTTTGGGAAAACTTCTTTCTTAGGCGTTTGAGCCTTAGTTGTTGGAAACTCTTTCGCTTTTTCTTAAGGGTCTCAGGTATAGCAGGAACCTTCTTCTTCTTCTCCGCGACAGCCTCCATGGTTCCAGGCAGCTTAAAAAAAAAGGCCACACTTAATGTGTTTTATTTAGTCTTTTATCAAAGACCAAGTGTCTGCAGGTATTTGGTTATATATCTGGATTTTCAATTCTAATATATTGATCTTCCTACCTATTTTTGTACCCATATCAAGTTGTTTTGATTACTGTGACTACATAATAGGTTTTAAAGTCTGGGAGTGAGAGGTCCCCTACTTTTTTTTTTTTTAGCATTTTGTTTATTCTGGTTTTTTGTTTGTTTTCATGTAAACTTGTTAATTAGTATTTCTATTTCTTTGAAAAATTGTGCCAGGATTTTGATTGGAATTGCATTGAATTTACAAAGTGTTCTTTGGAAATTTGACATTTTCATTGTATTTGGTCTTCCTATCTAGGAATATGGGATAGTGTTCCATTTGTGTAAATTTCTTTTGGTTTCTTGTAGTAGTGTTTTGCAGTTTTCTTTGTATTAGTCTTTTATTTCTCTTGTAAAAGTTATCCCTAAATATTTTGCCTTTGGGGGAGTTATTATAAATGATATTGCTCTTTTAATTTCCTTTTCAGTACAATCTTTAAGATACAAGAATCCAATTGATGTCTGTATGTTTGTATAGCTTGCTACGGTATATTGTCCAAATTCAATTAGTTCCAGCAATCTTTTAGTTGAATCTTGAGGGTTTTCTATATATATAGAATTATATGCAAATAAAGAGTTTTGTTTCTTCTGTGTCAATGTGGATGCCTTTAATATATTCCATTTGCAGAGGAAGACGTTTTCCATTTCTCCCCCAAGTGATCCCACTAAGATGGACCTCACTGACCTCAGGTGTAGTCCTACTTTCAAAATCAGCATCAAAATATCAAATTGTTTACTCACAGCAAAGGAGTCTCATACCTCATACCTCACACCTCACACAAGTGTTGCCAGCTGATGGTTTGTAGAGGTTCAGAAGGAGTTGTGGTGACCCAATGGATAAACGCTCAGCTGCAAACCAAAAGTTAGTGGTTTCACACACACACACACACACACACACACACACAGAGCAGTTCCACAGAAGAAAGACATGGCAACCCATGAGGCTGTTTGGTCTGTTACACGAGGTTGCTGTGAATCTGAATCGACTCAAAGACTTCTGAAAACAGAGGTGCAAAATCAATTCAAAGGGAAAAAGGTGATCTTAACAAATGATACAACACCTAAACATTCATATGCAAAATTTTAAAGCTCCAATGTCTACCTCTTGTATTATCTAAATGTAACCAATGTAGACAGTAGACCTAAATGCGAAACTTTTAGAAAGAAAAAAAATTGGGAGGGAGGAGCAAGAAAGGAGGGGGAAAATGAGCTGATATAAAGGGCTCAAGTGGAAAGCAAATGTCTTGAGAATGATGAAGGCAACAAATGTACAGATGTTCTTGACACAAAGGGTGGATGGAGGGATTGTGATGAGTTGTACAAGCCCCCAATAAAATGAATGGGTTTGACCTCCAAGGAAACAATCTATTACCATTATGTTAGATGGGGTTCTTTAGAGAAACAAAACCCGAATGCTAATAATTTTTTATATATTTAGATAGATAACATAAGAAATAAACAGTTAATTAGTCTATAAAGCAGTATAAATGATTCAGTGCAGTTCATCCCCATGAGATACTGGCCATCCTTCAAGTCTTGAGTGCTGCCAGGTAGCCTCTGTAGAACAATTCACAGGCAGCAAACAGCAAAGCAGGTAGGTCACCAACAGTGAGCCAGATGACAGGGTCCAACGTCCCCAGCACAGGAGATGCATATTCCAGTAGCATGATGAAGCAGGTCTTGAAAGAACCCCAAATTACAGTTTCAGAGTCCATAGATTAGGTGTCCCACACATAGTGTAGCTTACAAATTAAGGCAGAGAATAAGCCAGGCAGCTGCACACTGGCCTCATGATCAAAGAGCAAGAGACAAGAAAGGTGAGATTCACCAAGCCATTTATCTCTCCGCCCTTTAATTAATCTCATATGTGTCCATTGGTCATGTGGATACAATAAACGTTTAGCAGCTCAACTTTGCTTATCAGAAGAGAGTGGGCCCTACCTCGGATAAGGCCTACACTAAAAGCCTATACAGTCTGATTGCTCTAGATAGCTGATAACCCTTAGGAAGAATAACCTTTGACTTACTTTTGTGAACCTCCAAGTGCGTAGTCATTTACCATATGTAGCTAGCAACTAAGTTTGGCATATATTTGGAGGAGAAAACTTGGGAGAATCTTTCTGCATCCCACAGGCATGGAGTGAAGACCCAATGCCCATCTGTAGACAATTGGACATCCCCTCACAGAGGGGTTACAGGGAAGAGATGAGTCAGTCAGGGTGCAGTATAGCACCAATGAAACACACAACTTTCCTCTAGTTCTTTGGTGCTTCCTCCCCCCCACTATCATGACCTCAATTCTACCTTGCAAATCAGATTAGACCAGAACATGCACACTGCTACAGATAAGGGCCCAAAACACAGGGAATCCAGGGTAAATAAACCCCTCAGGGGCAACAATGAGTGTTGAGATACCCGGAGGATTAAGGGAGGGTGGGGGGAGAAAGGAGGAGTCAATCACAAGAATCAGCTTATAACCCCCTCCCAGGATGACTTGAGATATGAAAAGAATAATCCATGACTTATCAAAGGCTCATGAGGGGAGAAGGGAGAAGAAATGGAGAGCTGATATCAGTGGCTCAGGTGGGAAAAGAATGCTTTGAAAATGATGATTACAGGGGCTGAGCCCCGGTGGCGTAGTGATTGTGCGTGGGACTGTGGCCCCCTGGGAGGGAGGTTCAATTCCAGCAGTGGGCCTGGGCCTCCTACTCCCACCACCGGAGAGCAGTGATGCCAAAAAAAAAAAAGAAAGAAAATGATGATGACAGCATATGGGATTGACATATGTAAATGGGATTGACACACTGGATGAATGTATAGATTGTGATAAGAAATGTAAGAGCAGGCTGAGCCCCGGTGGCATAGTAGTTGTGCGCGGGACTGCGGCCCACTGGGATGGAGGTTCAATTTCAGCTTCACAGGAGCAAAGACTGGTCCTTCTACTGCCACCATCAGAGGGCAATGATGCCAAAAAAAAAACAAAAAAGAAAAAAGAAAAGAAATGTAAGAGCCCCCAATAAAAGTATTTAAAATAAAGAAAGACATTGTGAAAAGACATGCTTCAGTTTACATGTTGCAGATTATCTATCTGACATGTATTTTACCTAGAACACATTTTAAAATTCCTGAAAAATCAAATTAAGTAGAAAAAGAAGTCAGCTTAGAAAATAGGCAAAACACTTGAACAGACACTTCACCATAAAATATAGATGCATATCACATGAAAAATAACCAACATCATTAACTGCTATTGTTGCCACTGACAGTCAAATACAGAAGTAAACACTGATGCTGACCCATCATCACAATTGTTATTATATTTGAACCACTGCTACAGTCACTGTATCGATTCATCTTGCCAAGTATCTTCCTCTTTTTCATGGAATGGTCTCTCCTGAGAGCAAGTCCTGAGTACGAGAAGCAGTGTCTCACCATATTCTGGCTGTACTGTGTTCCAGGCAGATTTGCTTGGTTTCTCTGGCAACGCACTACACTTTTAATACTCTTCACCAAGATCATGATACAAATGCATCAATGTGTGATCTTCCTTGTCCACTGTCCGACTTTCACATGCTTGGGTATAGCACACCTGAGAGACTTCAGAGGGACAGCCTCACTCTTCAACACTCTAAAGAGGTTCTAAGCAGCAGGTTTGCCCGAGTCAATGTGTCATTTGATTTCTTGACGGCTGCTTCCATGAGCGTTGAATATGGGTTCAAGAACATAAAAATCTTTGACAGCTTCAATACTTGCTTTGTTTATCCAGTTATTGACCCCTGTTGTGAGGATTTTTGTTGTTTCTACCCACACTGAAGACTGCAGTCTTTGATTTTTATGAGCAAGTGCTTTGAGCTCTCTTGGCTATCAGCAAGCAAGGCTGTGTCACCTACATAATGCAGGCTGTTAATAAGCTACCCTATGATTATGATGTTACATTGTTCTTCACATAATTCAGCTTCTTGTGCTCTTTGCTCAGTATACAAGAAGGCACTCAAAAAATACCGGATTTTTTTTTCAAAGCTCTGTGTTTAAATATTTCTACAAAGCAACCTTATTGCCTTCAAAGTTCTCTCCATTTTTTTTAATTATTTTATTGGGGGCTCATAGATCGTTTTTCACAATACATGAATACATATATTGTGCCAAGCACCTTCACATGCCTGCTGCTGTCATCATTCTCCAGGTATGCGCTTTTCTACTTGAGCCCTTGACATCAGAGTCTCATCCTTTCCCTAGTACTTTCCATTTAATGCATGTTGTCAAATCTGAGATGCCATTCTTGGAAACAGTTTTCAGACTCATTTGTTTGGATGGCTGACAGCAACCCCCTTGTTTTTTCCTCCACCTCTTCTACATCATTCAATCACTGTCCTTTCCTAGCCGTCTGCATTCAAAGAAACAAAAAGAAGCCACGTGGAGCAATGCCAGGTGAACAAGGTGCATGGACCAAGAGAGGCATTCTGGTTTTTGCCCCAAACTGGCACACTAAGACGGCTGCATGAGCAGTTGCATTGTGGGGGCGGCAAGATCAATCCCCCAGCTGCGACAAATCAGGCCTTTTTGGCCCCATACGTTTACATCATCTTTTCAGCACCTCTAAATAAAAAGCTTGATGAAACAGTTACGCTTGTGGAATGAACAACAAATGTACTCCTAGCTGGTATTTTTGTCTGTTTGGGAAGTTGACAGATGTCCAGAATGAAGTTTGTCATCAATCAACCGTTCACCTTCTTAGAAATGAGAAAACCAGGCTGAGCCCCGGTGGCATAGTGGTTGTGCGCGGGACTGCAGCCCACTGGGATGCAGGTTCAATTCCAGCAAAGACTCCACAGGAGCAAAGGCTGGGCCTCCTACTCCCACCAGCAGAGGGCAGTGATGCTCCCCCCCAAAAAAAGGAAAAAAAATGAGAAAACCACTCATACACTTCCATTTTCCCCATTGCACTGTCCCTGTAAGCTATGTTTAACTTCACAACAGTTTCTGTGGCATTTTTCCTGAGCAGGAATCAACATTTCACAGCTGCATGCTGTTCTCTTAAATCAGCTATCAAAAAAGAAGGTTCAAGTAAAACAGTTTTTTTGTTTTGTTTTGTTTTGTTTTATTTTGCTTTTGGGCATCACTGCTCTCCGGTGGTGGGAGTAGGAGGCCCAGCCCCACTGCTGGAATTGAGCCTCCATCCCAGTGGGCCGCAGTCCCGCGCACAACCACTACGCCACCGGGGCTCAGCCCTAAAACAGTTTTTAAGAAAAAATTTACTGTGACCAGAGAGAAACTTCCCAAGTGACGTCACTCAGTACACTAACTCCTAACGAATTGCTTGATGTTTACCTAACGTGAAAAATGCATACTACAACAGCTCTGCCCAGTGGAGCTTTTTTCCGGGAATTTATTTAGGTACCCCCTTGTATAAATCAAATAAATATGATGAAAGGATACACACCCATTCAATATTGCCTTACTATTTGTTCAACTGCCTCTAGGTCCATATGTTTTGCATGGACACCATTAAGTGTTCTGGAATTCCCATTATTGTCAACATTATTCATGTGTTTGTTTTGATCCAAATAAGTGAATGCTTTTGCACAGTCATAAAACACAATTAAACATCCTTCTGGTATTTTCTTCTTTCAGCTAAGATCCATCTGATGAAAGCAGTGAGATTCCTTGCTCCATGTCCCCTTCTGAATAGAACTTAATTTGCTGGCAGCTCTTTGTAGACATACTTCCTGCAAGTATTTTTTAAATTATTTCCAGCAAAATTTTACTTGCCTGTGATATTAATGATATTTCTCAACAATTTCTACAATCATGTATTTCTGGTCAGCTTGTGGAAACATTTCAATAGATTTTTCCTTCATTCTTGGGGCCTTGTTTTTGGCTAATACCTTCAGTACAGCTTAGACTTCTTCAATACCATTGGTTTTTCATCATATACTCCCTTTTGAAGTGGTTGAATATAGGCTAATTCTATTTGATTCCATTGAGATGAAGTTCATCAATAATGAGTTTCATCATTAGCTTTAGTAGTTGGTCTGTAAATTTGAATAATAACTGTATTAACTGGAATGCCATTTAGGCACACTGATGTTATCCTATCATAGACAACATTGTACTGTAAGGCAGATCTTGAAGGGCTGAGCCCTGGTGGCGTAGTGGTTGTGCGCCGGACTGCAGCCCACTGGGACGGAGGTTCAATTCCAGCAGTGGGGCTGGGCCTCCTACTCCCACCACCGGAGAGCAGTGATGCCCAAAAAAAAAAACTAAAAAAAAAAAAAAAAAAAAAAAAAGGCAGATCTTGAAATGGGTTTTATTTTGTTGGGTTGTTTTGTTTTGTTTTTACAAATAATGCAACACCATTCCTCTTACATTTGTCATTCATATAGACAATCATATTGTTTACCTTGCTCATTAGGGAACTGTATATAAAGCTACAATGAGATGACTCTAGCATCTATTCGAATGGCAAAAACCAAGCTGACAGTAAGTGCTGTGAAGCTGGGGCACTACTAGAAATTTCACTCAATTCAAGGTCACTGCTATCAAGTTGATTCTGATCCACGGTGATCCTATAAAGCAGAGCATAACTGCCTCTGTGAATATGCAAAGCGATAACTAATTAATAAATAGACAAGCAAAATGATAGTCATATATCAATAATGGTACGTGCTATGAGTTAGTTCTGACTCAGCAACCTTATTTACCACAAACTAAACGTGGCCCAATCCTGCACCTCCTCCCAATTGTTCTTAGGTTTGAGCCCCTTGTTGCAGACAGCGCTGCCGATCCATTGTGTTGAGGGCTTGTCCCGTGAGGCTCCCGAGGCCGAGATCTTTACAGAAGATAACATCTGTGACAATTTTGCAGCTGGTAGAGCCAAACCTCTAACTTCATAATTCATAGCAAAATTCAGTCTTTTTTTCCCAATGATTTTACTGGGGGCTTTTACAGCTCTTACAACATTCAAGATATCATTTGTATCAAGCATATGCCCTTGCAAATAAGCTCCTCCTTCCCCCTCCTTTTTTTTAATAAATCATTTTCTTGGGGGCTCATACAAGTCCCCTCACGACCCATACATATGTCAATTGTTTGCAGGCCACATTTGCACACTTGTTGCCATCATCACTCTCAAAACATCCCCCCTCCACTTAGGCCCCCAGTACCAGCTGCCCATGTTTCCCTTCCCTTGCCCCTCCCCCTCCCCCGTGAACCCTTAATAATTTACAAATTGTTATTACTTTTTCATATTGTACACTGTCCAATATGTCCCTTCATCCGTGCCCCAGAGAGAAGGTTATATGTAGATCCCTGAAACTGGTTCCCAAAATTCAGTCTTTTTTTGACATCCACTTTGATCTTTTCTTTCTTGGCTGCCTACTTAATGGATTTTTGGTTTTTTCATCAATGATGCTTTTTATGTCCTCCTGCTCATCATATTTTTGTCGTTAGTGTTCAATGGATCAACTTTTCCTGAGATGGTCTCAAAATTCAGGTGGATTAAACTCATATGAAGATCATATTGTGGTTCTTATGGACTAGTTTTGCTCTTCTTCAGCTTCAACCTGAACTTGTAGATAAGTGTGTTAGTCTGGGCAGACTAGACGAACAAATTTCATAGATACACATATGAATATAAGGAATGGGTTTATATTCAAGGGGAACAGGACATTGAGAAAACATCCCAGCCCAGTCCAGCCCAAAGTCACAAGTTAACCCATATGCCTGAAATAGGTCCATAACGTCTCCTTCTGACTCACGAAGTCACAGGTCAGTGGCTACAGAGTCCCAGCACCAACAGGGGTCTCCCCATGTCTCCTCGCTTCCAGGGCTCAGGGTCCATCAACAGCATCCCGTGGTGGCAGAAGCAACTCATCGCTGGAAGAGGCCTCCATGTGGCTGCCCCAGCCTCAGAGGTGCGGTTCCATCAGGGCAAAGCTGTGTGGTTTCTCCACCGCCTACTCCAGCCTCCCAGACACCGCCATTCTGTGTTGCCTGTGATTAATCATCTCTGAAACTAACTCCCAACAACTGGGGGAGATAGCTTCTCATTTTCACAAGGGAAATATCACGAGATTTCCCAGGAGTCTCAGGTGAAAGCCATGCCCACACAGAGGCTTCATCGGCTACTCAAAGGCTATCTCCAGATTAACAGGCTAGACTCCACCCCTACATTTCAATCATAAAATTAACATAAGCACATGACTGCCACAATAAGGAATTAATGGTCTGTTACAGAGTCAACTCCCAGCCTGGTATTAAGTTCCTCCCTAGCTTCCACAGATATAGCCCATTTAATTCTGTGCATTCACTCGGGAGATGTCCAAATATATAGTTCCTTTCTGTGCTGTTGAAAAAAGATACTTGCTATAAGCAAGTCACTAGTCTTCTAAAATTCTATCATGGAATCTCCAATTTTGTTTCTAGCATTGAAACCATCTTTTCCAACCACTGTTCCTTTACCTTCCCTCCCAATTTTTGCATCCTATGAATTATCAATACATCTCCGTGGCACATTTAATCAATTGGAAGCATAATGGTAGATTCTTCCATTTCTACAGCACTAGCTTTAGTAATTGGTGCAAACATTTGTATAATGGTTGAATTGATTGGATTTCTTTGAATGCAGGTAGATATAATCCTATCACAGTCAGCAATTATACTTCAAGACTGGTACTGAAATGTCCTTGTAGACCAGCGATTCTCAACCTGTGGGTTCCACCCTTTGAGTGTGGAACAACCTTTCACAGGAGTCTCCTAATTCATAACAGTAGAAAAACTATAGTTATGTAGAAACAAAAATAATTTTATGGTTGGGGGTGTGGTGGTCATGTGCTTATGCCAATTTCATGATTGAGATGTAGGGGTGGAGTCTAGCCTGTTAATCTGGAGATAGCCATTGAGTAGCCAATGAGGCCTCTGTGTGGGCATGGCTTTTTCCTGAGACTTCTGGGAAATCTCGTGGTATTTCCCTCATGATGATGAGAGGCCATCTGTCCAGTTGTTGGGAGTGAGTCTCTGAGATAACGAACTATGGACAAGACAAGATGGCAGCGTCCCAGGAGCTGGAGGAGCCAGAGGAGAAGCCATGAGGCCTTACCCTGATGAAATCAGACCTCCGAAGCTGTAGAAGCCACATGGAGACCCCCACCATTGCTGAGTTGCTTCTATCACCACTGGATGTTGTTGATGGACCCTGAGCCCTGGAAGTGAGAAGTCATGGGGAGACCCCTGCCAGCGCCGGGATTCTGCACCCACTGACCTGTGGCTTCATGAGGAGACTTTGTAGACTGGTATTGGGCATATGGGCTAATATCGGACTTATGACTTTGAACTGGACTGAGTTGGGATGCTATCTCAGTGTTCCATTCCTCTTGTATATAAACCTTACCGTTATATCCACATGTGTGTCTATGAATTTGTTTCTCTAGTTTACGCAGACTAACACAGGGAGTCATCACAACATGATGAGCTGTATTAAAAGGTCGAGACATTAGGAAGGTTGACAACAACTGTTTTAGACAGCGAATGCAAACCCATCCTCTTGTGTCATTCCTAGCATAGCAAGAGATCTGATGATTTTCTGATTCACCCTGGTCAATACCAGCCCATTTCAACTCACTAACATCAAGAACATTGATCTTTATGGGTTCTATTTCATTTTTGATGAATTCCAACTTTCCTAGATTCATACTTCGTGCTTTCTTTTTTTTTGGGGGGGGGGGAGGGGAGTGCATTTCTAAATTCCAACTGTTACTAGATATTTGCAGCTGTTTTGTCTTATTCTGAATAATGCCTCAGCAGCAAATTATGGTTCCAAAGGCTTTACTCTCTTACAGGATTTCTCTCTTTGCATCATGAGGGTCAACTCCCATTACAGTCTGAAGAAGCTACTGGGTAGTTCTGTGCTGTCCTATAACGTCACCCTGAGCCAAACTGACTTGGTGGCAGTGAGTTACTTGAGGAGGCAGTGGGTTCTTTGTCATAACCATTAGACCTTCAGTACCTGTCAATGTTCCAATGCAATGCTTAAGATTTTCAGCAGCTAATTCCTCCAAAATGGGCAACCAATCCCTTCTGGGTGGTCCATTAGTCTGGAAGCTCCACTAAAACTTGTTCATTTTGGGTGACCCTGTTGGCTTCTGCAATTCCAGTGACACAGCTTCCATTATCACAGTAACGCACAAGTCACCACAGCACAACAAACTGACGATGTGTGGTGAAGACGCAGAGAGAGGTAAATTGATGATCGCTGGATAGATACCTGAGTTTTCAAGTTATTCTCACAGTGACCTTACTGTATAGAGGAGACTGTCCTATAGGGCTTCTCATGCAGAAATCTTGGCAGAAGCACACTGCCGCATCTTTCTCCTGCAGAGCAGCTGCTGGGTCCAAACCTTCAACCTTTTGGTTAGTAGGTGAGTACTTTGCCATGGCATGACTGGGGCTCCTTGACAGATAGATGCTCTAAAGAGATGGTAGCGCTGGGTGCCCAGGTGTGCTGCACTGTAATTGCTCCCCACCATCTTCATATCTGTCAATAGACAGAATAGCTATGAACGAGAACATTGGAACATGGGATTGATCGCCCTCTCAGACACCTAACACGTTAGTTCATTTTAGTGCAGTAAAGAAGGGGAAATTGTTCCAGTAAATCTAGAACGGCTGCTGTGCTTGCTTCGGCGGCACATATACTAAAATCTGGAATAGCTGAACAGAACATGGTCATACACTAAAAAGGGAAGTGAATAGTGCCTTTGCCGGGGACCCTTCTCTTTTTGGGACCCCCTTCTCCTTCTGCACATGCTGTTTGGTGCATAGTCATTACAGCACTGTCACAGTGAGTTATGTGTTCAGCTGATAATGCAAAGCTCTGAGTGCGAATCCACCAGTTGCTTTTAGAGGAAACCATGCGCTGTCTGCTCCCATAAAGACTCACCGTCACAGAAACTTTGAGGAGCAGTTCTGCATTGGCCTTTAGAATTGCCAGGCATCGGTGCTGCTCAATACCCCACAATGCACAGGGGAACTCGCAGAGCATGACCTCGTTCTAAACGTTAGTAGTGAGGAACTTCAGATTAGAGGGTGGGTACATCACAAAGATGACATAGGACTGGGCAGCTTTTCATTCTGTTACTCATAAGGTTGCCACGACTCAGAGGGACACTAAAGCAATACAATTGGAGTTGATAGAAAATCAACCCAAAGACTCCTACAAGCACTTCTAGAAACTTCTTTCTTCCCCGAAAGTACAATGCAGAGATGTGAAGTCGGGTGACCTTTGCACCTATTTTTCTAACCCAAAGGGAGGGGGCTGATGTGGTTTGGGTGGTGAAGAGAGACTGTGTCAAGTACCACACGGAGTATGAGCAGGAAAACGAGCCCCAGAGAAACACTGTAGAACGTTGTCCTTCTGGACCTCATCAGGTCCTTTTTCATTTGATGAGCTAATCATCTTTTGCACTTAATCCAGTTGAGTTGCCTTTTGCTACTTGAAACCAATAGTATTTCAACTCATAGGGTAAATCAAGACCTTAAATCTCAGTTTCGGGGCTGAGCCCCGGTGGCGTAGTGGTTGAGTGCGGGACTGTGGCCCATTGGGTTGGCGGTTCATATCCAGCAGCAGCTCTCCAGAAGTAAGGCTAGGCCTCCCAATCCCAACAGAGGGCAGTGATGTACCCCCCCCAAAAAAAATAAATAAAATATGAATAAATAAAATATGAATAAATTAAATAAATAAATCTCAGTTTCTTCACTTAGACGGAGGGCCCCTCATGACAGCTGGGATCAAGCAGCCAGGGGAGGGGGGGATAATGCCAATAAGTCCAGGAAGAAAAAAGTACATTTTGGAAAACATGTATGAGTATGCACCAAATTATATTTGACGGCTGAGCCCCAGTGGCATAGTGGTTGTGCACGGGACTGCAGCCCACTGGGATGGAGGTTCAATTCCTGCTCACAGGAGCAAAGGCTGGGCCTCCTACTCCCACCACCAGGGCAGTGATGCCTAAAATTAAAAAAAAAAAAAAATATATATATATATATATATATATATATATTTGACATGATTGAACTGTGGAGAGATATGACATATATATTGACTCACAAATTAAATTAAGGCATAGATCCAGGAATGAGCTTGGGGGTCACACTAAATCCTAGCGTTAGAACATTAGAACAATCAGTTCTTACCTCATGGCCCTGCTCACTCCTCACCTCCATGAAGCAATCACGGGAGAGAAGGGTGCTACAGGAAACTGTGGTGAAGAAAGCCGATGGTGCCCGGCTACCAATCAGAATGGTGTCTGGAAGCTTACCGGCTTGGATGCAAACAAGCAGCCATCTAAGTGACTCATCAACTTAGTCCACACGGACGAAGCACACCAGCTTGTGTGATCCAAAGATGACAATTATAAAACTCAAAGACAGCGAGGAGCAAAAATATGAACACCAAAAAACATCCGAGCAAAAATTATGAACACCAAAGTCGTGGAGGGCTATGGTGGATGGAGAGAGCCCAAGATCCATTTGCAGAGTTTCTGGTCGGACGGAGACACTGGCGGATCCTCTCTAGCTACAGGCAAGAGTCTCCATCAGCCTGACTACCAGGCAGAGACCACTGCAATCCCGACGGCACACTTGGCCAGCTGACCACCTTGTGAACACGACTTGAACTTTTCTCAGGTGCAAGTATTTCTTACTGGTTCCATGACCGAATTTTTCCCCTGGTTTTTTTTATTATTGTCGGTGGTCTTTTCTTCCTTACACATCACTGGTATTTTTATGTGTATACTATCATTTTACCTTGACCACCTTGGTGTGATTCTGTTTATGGTTTTGTTGGGTCTCCCAGCTGTGAAGCACAGGGGTAGGTGCATGATAAGGGACACAGGAATATAGGGATCACAGGGGTGGGAGGAGAAGACAGGGAGGGAAGGGGGGGTCTGGGGTAACTGATGAAGATGGGAGGGGGACTGGAGCACTAGAATGGATTGCAATTGCATACATCGCCTTAAAGATGCTATCACTATGGAGGGGGACAGGGAATGCTCTGAAATTGGTGTGGGGCTGATTGTGCAACTCTCCATGATATGATTGAATGATTAAACTATTGAACAATAGGATATGTATATTGAGTAATATATGTGAGTTACTTGCCAATAAAACTGTTCGGGGGAGGAAGGGCAGGAATCTCACTTCCTTTACTGGAGGATCTCAGGATAAAGTGCCCTTGTTTTGAGCAAAATTGGTTGTAAGAAACTAATTATAGACTGAGTTGTATAAATATATGAATATAATGTGTATATATGTGGGATGATGCACATGTATGTAGGGGGGTGGGGGAAGACCTAATCTATGTACCTCCTTGGGAAAATAGTTAATTCTTTGAAGATATTATCATTTAAATAAACTGCAGTAAGATGTCATAATCCTAATTGCTTCTGAGTGGTATTTTTATGAGGATAGACGTGGAAATAGAATCGCACAAAAGACCATGTAAAGAAGTAGCCATAGGCAGCTAAGAAATGTCAAGCAGCACAGGAAGCAAAGAGAGAAGCATGGGTCTGTTTTCCCATGAAATGTCAGAAGAAATGTATCGGTTGAAATCCTGATTGTGACTTCTAGCCATCAGGATTGAAATCTTTTTATTTCTGCAAATACAACTTTGTGGTAGCTTGTTATGATACCCCTAGGAAGCAGGACTGAAATGGGTAAAGGATGTTGGCAGACATTAAAGCAGTGTGACACAGGTATAAGGTTACCTGCAGGTGAGACTGATGTGAAACCAGCATCAGGTATTTTAAAGGCAAACACCTGTTGAGCTTCCAGCTCTGATTCTCCGTATCAACTCCATTCTCCTGCTGTTTAGCGACATGGGATAAAGCCTCAAAACAGCTGTCCAAAGTTCCTGATGTGCCTGTGGCTTTAAAAGCTCCAGCGACAGACGAAAACCTTAACGTTAAAGTCCTCAAATGAGAGAATCTGATCAGCTCCTCTAATTCCACGGAAAGTCAAGTGACCACCCATGACCTAATCAGGGGCATTGCCTCCAAAAGAGAACACAGGAGTGGGCAAACAGCCCGATGGGTTGACTTCAAGATGCGCACTCGAGTTATCACTGAGGGAGCGAAAGGGAGAAAAGGTCCCCCACCACTGCCCATGTTACCCAGACACAGACCAGTGACACCACGTGTTAACTATTCCTTTATTAGGCAGTGAGGGGAGTGGGGGCTGTACAATGCAAGGGCTGATATTCAACTACACAGAGGTTGTAACCAGAAGCCCTAGTACAAAAATAGCCTAAAAATACTCCTATTCTGCCGTGGGGCTGGGCCAGGGGAGTGCCAGGAGGAGCTCTCCAATAGGCAGCTCTTTCCCTCGCTGCACTCCCCTATACAGGGAAGCAAAGTGGAATGTGTGCTTCATCCCCACGCCCTAGGTTCCCAATAGGTGGTGGCCCAAGGGGCTGCCAAGCTCTGGGGAAGCAGGGGAGGGCCCCAGGAGTGGAATCTGCAGGCTAAAAGGGCCCTTCCCCCAGCAAGCTACAGAGCAAATCACATCTGGAATGCAGTGAAGTGAGGAAGAAGGGGGGGAGGGGGCTCCCAAGTCTCACCCGACCCCTGGCCCCAGAAGGGTGCGCCCAAGGGTGCCTACTTGGTACATACCAGGGCCGTGTACTTGGTACATGGGATCCCAGTTTGCCTGTGCACTGAGTGCACAGGATCCAGCTTGGCCAAATGGGCCCACAGACTCAGCCCCACGGGGGCACTGGGGGTTCACAGGGAGGGGGAGTGTCTCCATAGATATATTTTGTAAAAAATAATAATAATAATAAGTTTGTTTAAATGAATTTGTTTTCTATACAAAATGTAAAAAAAAAAAGAAAGAAAAGACAATAATAATCCACTCGTGTAGGAGTGTACAGAACAGGAGGCTAGAAGAGGGAGGGAGGAAAGAGAAAAGGGAGACAAGAGGACATCCCAGACTCACCCCAAGACTGGGAGGGCAGGGCAGTCAGTCCCCACCCATTATAAATAAAGGAAGACTGAGGCCCTGCGCGGGTGGCCCGCTTCGGTCACCAGCAAGGCGGGGGTGGGGGGGGGGGGGGGGGGGGGGGGGGGGGGGGGGGGGGGGGGGG